>CAUPSL010001563.1:0-33790 GCA_963514005.1 Raja brachyura | reverse complement strand
TAGACAGAATGGTTTTTGTCTGATAATGGGAGGGAAAATATAAAATTAATAGAGCAACGTCGCTAATGTTGAATGATTTTTGCCACTTTAGCTTATACTTCTGGATACCTGATGTGTACTTTACCTTTGTAACCGTTTTTCTTTTCAATGTTCAAATTATAGTATTTGTTTAAAGCAATAACCATTTCAAAAGTGTTCATCCAAATTGCCGCTCAAACAAGTTCTGTCTCTTTTCTGGCTAAAGCAGCTCAATGTTCTTTTCAAGGCTATGAATGAACTGGCAGCCTGATTTCGCTGTGTTCATAATTTTGCTATGTCTTTTAATAAGCACATGCGTTTTATGGATCCAGGTAAAAGTGGACCTTTTGGTCAGTTGTCAACAAACCCCTGGGACCCCGTTTTCTGAAAAGCAATTCTGTTATAAAAATATTGGAGTGGGCTCCTTGTAATTTTTTGCAACCAGAATTCTGGTGTACAGAACAGTCTTCTCAGAAACCGGGAAGGTATATTACAAAGAGACGTCTTGAAATATTATGTACTGCTTGTAAATAAATGTTTATGTATGTGTGTATGTCCCTTTCAGATATGGCAATTTGTTTGGGGGTGTTGACATCGATCACCTCGAAACAGCAGTTTGACAGCTTTCCGCGGGAGTATATTATTCTTCCATAGGTGGGGAGGTTGCCGCTCTCTTTCTTTTTAAATCAATGTGGTTCTAAATACTATGATATGTGGAGGTGTACTGTGGAATTTATTTAAATGTGGGATGTATTTTGATGTGCAGATTTGTGCTGTGAGAATTTAATTGTTTTATGTGAAATTTATGGCCAAAATTGAAACACAAGTCAGGAAAGAACTAATTGATTGGTCATATACTTAACACGGTCGCTCATATTTCTCTTAGACAGGCTGTCCCTCGTAGGAAAAATAAGTGGGGCCCTGTTATGGTAATTAGAACAAATAAGGAGACATAATGAATTTATACAGAGCAGCAACCTATTAGAACTTGGCTGATTCAAGCCATTGATATTCTGCATTATAAACGCTAGTTATCCATTCAGCAGATCACAAATGTATTTTTACCCTAGACCATTCAGTGTTTAATAAACCGTCAGTAATATTTTGAAATCAATTGTTTGAGAAACTGTAGACCAGTGTAACGAACTTAAAACTGATCCACTATAGATTTAAAGATGACTCGAACAGCAGTTTGCGTGATCTAATGGTTAGCTTTGGTTTTATAGAGAGAGAGACTTCGAGGATTGATTTGGATAAGTGGAGGCGTAAAATGCTCATGTGCTGTGGCGACCGTCACCATTCCTTCAGCCCCCAACCTACGGTAATATCGAGTTTGCAGCTTTTGCTGCACCACATGCGTCCACTACAGCAGCACTAGCTGAGTTCCCTGACTCCGACAGCACCAGTTTGGTGTCATTCCCAGTCGCGCCCTGTTCCAGGAGTAAGATTACAAAAAACAACCTATACTACAAGTTCTACCCCAGCAGAACATGCAAGATTCCTAGCTACCTTGGGGTTCCGAACCCATGACGTGCTGGTTAAGTAACATGCTCAGAATGAAGCTAGAGGGGAAGCAATCCTTACTGACCTTACTATCACCATACTAAAACCTATTGATCTGAGGTGCCTTTGGAATTGCGGAAGCAGGATTATTAGGTTGCTGTGCATATAACAAATAAAGTGAACCTCCCATCTAGTGCAAAGGATTTGGGAGTTATGGTTGAGCAAGCGATTGGTCTGGCGAATCCATACACGAGCCAGGAACAAGTACTGTCTAATAACTGTTCAATTTTATCAGTGACCAAGGCGGGTTACTGCACAGCTGCAACATCATCTGGGGAGTGAGGTAACAGAGCATGTGGACCCATAGGTGTGGACAGAAGACTCCACTAAGGATGATTCAGATTAACCCCATCCAAGTAGTTCCCCAGAAAAGTTGACACTGCCCTCTATTGACAATGTTCATTATCATCGGGTCCTTAATTACGACTATATAACCAAAAGTAACAGGGATAGTTCCCCAAGGTTCAACGACTTTCAGGGTTGGTACATCCCTCCTAAGTCAGCTTGGAAAATTCATGTGACAGATGGGGCCCATTCCCACGACTTAAGGTAATGGAGATCTCCCAGAGGCCAGTCAATGCCACCAGTCATTGTTATCACCAAGGTACAGGGTTTTTCCAGGGAAATAGCTCAGGATTTCTTGTGGGTAATAGTGCCATCTCCGGCCCACCCCGACATGTCAACGACACATATTTTATATGTTGATCATGGGCCTATATATGGTTACCAGGGATGCCATCTACTGATGAGAATGAGACAAGACAGGTATATGGCCCCCATTATTGGATAGGGTGCTGCTATTTCGCATGTTGTTCCTGCAATGCGACATTTTAACCGAATAACTGACCTTCCCACATTTGTAAACCTTGCACTTGGATCTCGGCTAAAGCGGTACCTATCACCAGTTGAGAATATTGGCATGAATATGCTCCCCTGGTATGGAACAAATCGGAATGCATTTAAGGTTTACCGCCTTGCTGGGCTATTGGAGTAATTGGCTAATAAAACAGCAGTTGTCCTGACGGAGATGCAGGCCCAGTTCTGGTCATTGTCAGCCGAAATGGTTGCTATGGGGATAGCGGTGCCACAGAATCGAATGGCCTTAGATTTAATTCCGGCCGACAAGGGAGGCACCTGTGCTATCATTGGGCAAGACTGCTGCCCGTATATTCCCGAGTCTTCCAATATAACTGATCCGGCAGCCCATATCAAGGAGATAGCTGAGATGCAGGGTGTGGGGGGAAATCTGATTGGCGATCATAACCAAAGTATGTAGAGTTAGTTTGTTGAATGGGGTCATATTTGGGGTCTAGTGTGGCACGATGGAATCATTATTTTAGTACTGATGGCCATTGCCTTGCTACCCTATTACCTAGCACCATGTATTTGCAAATGCTTTGATCCCACCTGCATCATTTGATATATATATTGATTAGTTTTAATCAAAAGGGGGGGATGTAAGAACTAGCGCGGACCACGCCATCTTATCTAGCTATTTTAGTCATGTTAGAGGCATTAGTCAGAGGTTTAGTCAGAGGTTTAGAGGCCTTGAAGCCGTTGGTGAGGGATGAGCGAAGTCCGAGCGGTAGCGTAAAACCCTAGCGCGGGGTTATGTTTTTACAAGACCCAGGAGCCGTTGGTGAGGGAGGAGCGACGTCCGAGCAGCAAGCTTGAAACCCGAGCGCGGGACTTTGCTTTTCACAGAGGCCCAGGAGCGGTTGGAGAGGTTGGAACCTTGTAACGTTCCAAAGTACATAAGACAGTATCCCAGGAAATAGTGGATGCATTGGTGATAATTTTTCAAAACTCTTTATATTCTGGAGTAGTTCCTAAGGATTGGAGGGGAGCTAATGTAACCCCACTTTTTAAAAAGGGAGGGAGAGAGAAAATGAAGAATTACAGACCAGTTAGTCTAACATCGGTAGTGGGGAAACTGATAGAGTCAGTTATTAAAGATGGAATAGCAGCACATTTGAAAGTGTTGAAATCATTGGACAAAGTCAGCATGGATTTATGAAAGGTAAATCATGTCTGACGAATCTTATAGAAATTTTCGAGGATGTAACTAGTAGAGTGGATAAGGGAGAACCAGTAGATGTGTTATATCTGGACTTTCAGAAGGCTTTCGACAAGGTCCCACATGAAAGATTAGTATACAAACTTAAAGCACACGGTATTGGGGGTTCGGTATTGATGTGGATAGAGAACTGGCTGGCAGACAGGAAGCAAAGAGTAGGAGTAAATGGGTCCTTTTCAGAATGGCAGGCAATAACTAGTGGGTTACCGCAAGGCTCAGTGCTGGGACCCCAGCTATTTACAATATATATTAATAATTTGAACGAGGGAATTGAATGCAACATCTCCAAGTTTGCGGATGACACAAAGCTGGGGGGCAGTGTTGGCTGTGAGGAGGAAGCTAGGGGGCTACAAGATGGTTTGGATAGGTTTATTGAGCGGGCAAATGCATGGCAGATGCAATATAATGTGGATAAATTTGAGGATATCCACTTTGGTGGCAAAAACATGAAAGTAGACTATTATTTGAATGGTGGCCGATTAGGAAAAGGGGAGATGCAACGAGACCTGGGTGTCATGGTACATGAGTTATTGAAAGTAGGCATGCAGGTGCAGCAGGCAGTGAAGAAAGCGAATGATATGTTAGCATTGATAGCAACATGATTTGCGTATAGGAGCAGGGAGGTTCTACTGCAGTTGTACAGGGTATTGGGGAGGCCACACCTGGAGTATTGCGTACAGCTTTGGTCTCCTAATCTGAGGAAAGACATTCTTGCAATAGAGGGAGTACAGGGAAGGTTCACGAGACTGACTCCTGGGATGTCAGGACTTTCATATGAAGAAATACTGGATAGCCTCGGCATGTACTCACTAGAATTTAAAAGATTGACGGGGATCTTATAGAAACTTACAACATTCTTAAGTGGTTGGACAGGCTAGATGTAGGAAGATTGTTCCCGATGTTGGGGAAGTCCAGAACAAGGGGTCACAGTTTAAGGATAAGGGGGAAATCATTTAGTACCGAGATGAGAAAAACATTTTTCGCACAGAGAGTGGTGAATCTCTGGAATTGTCTCCCTCAGAAGGTAGTTGAGCCCAGTTAATTGGCTATATTTAAGAGGAAGTAAGATGTGGCCCTTGTGTCTAAGGGGATCGGGGAGTATGGAGATGAGGCAGGTACGGGATACTGAGTTGGATGATCAGCCAAGATCATTTTGAATGGCGGTGCAGACTTGAAGGGCCGAATGGCCTACTCCTGCACCTATCTTCTATGATTCTATGTTTCTATGTTACCAACCCACACATTACCCCCGCCCTGATACTGTCCCCACTTCACGTGTGGGATGTCCCCTGTCCCAGCTCACCGACCCACACATTAACCCCACCCTATGACGTAGGCTTCCCTCTCCTCCATTTCCCCATTGGACACTCCCCACAACCCCAGAACCTAGCAGTTTCTCCATCACAAACACGTATATGTCCCTTGCCCCCTCCCGTGGACTCAGTCTCAATCCCCCCCCTCATCCCCTCCCCTCCCATCCATGCTGGACTCAACAATCCCCTCCTCCTCCCCACAGACCCACCCTCCCCTCTGTTTCCCGCAAGCCGGTCTCCCCTCCCTTGCAGGGGAGGGTGATTGGAGAAGAGACTGACTAGAGTGGGAAAGCATTTAGTCTGGTCGGGGAAGCTGAAGGGTGGGGGTTGGGAGGAGGTGTGGGCGGGGGTTGGTGGATTGTTATGTCGTGGAGTCAGGGGAGGTTCGGTGGGCATGGGGGTAGAAGCAGAGAGGTTGCAACGGGGTTTGTAGGTGGAGTGGTGGGAGCGAAGGGTGAGGTTGGAGGGAGGTGAGGGGTGGGGAGGATGCAGAGGGGGATGGGGAGAGGTGTTTGGGATCAGGGTGTTGGGAGGAGAGAGTGGTGTGGGGGAGGATTGATGGTGGGAGGATTGAGGGGGGGTCGGGGAGGAGAGAGTGGGGTGGGGGAGGATTGAGGGGGGTGGAGTGAGGGGGTGTGGGCGAGGAAAGAGCGTCGAGTTAGTGGGGTGGGAGCACGGGGTAGGAGATAAGGGACTGTAAAGTGGGATTAGGAGTGAGTTGAGTGAGGGGAAATTGAAATGGGGAGGGGGAATACAAGGGGGGGGTGTCAGGATACACGGTGCAGAAGAAGGTTGGTCAATTGGTGTCACCAGAGACTGTTGACACCATGTAGTTCAGTCTACATCCATCCCGCAGAGCTGCTGGATTATTTCCCCACTACACACACTGTCTGTCCACACTTTGTTCCAGATCCACACTCCGTACCAACTGCGGAACCCCAGGAAACAACAGCCCAACCCCAGGAGGATTTGTCAACCGTCCCCGAACCAGGTACAATCTCAGGTATGGACGGAAGGGTCGTTGGGACAGTGTCTTAACCCAATCCCTCGTTTCATTGGGGGAAAGGTAGGATAGGCAAACGAGATAAATATCTACATCGGGGAGAGTAGGTGTTGAGGGAATGTGGAAGCATCGGGGGAGAGGAGGTGGTAATCTGGAGTGGGGAGGGGGGTCAGTAGTGTGGAGGGGTCTGGAGTGGGGGAGGGGGGTATAGAGTGGGGAGGGGTCTGGAGTGGGCGAGGGGGTTCTGGAGTGGGATAGGGTTCTGGAGTAGGGGAGGGGTCTGTAGAGGGGAGGGGTCCTGAGTGGGGGAGGAGGGTCCGGAGTGCGGGAAGGGTCTGGAGTGAGGGAAGGGTCTGGAGTGGGGGAGGAGTCTGCAGGGGGGGGGGTGATCCGGAGAAGGAGAAGGATCTGGAGTGGGGAGGGGTCTGGAGTGGGGGACGGGATTGGATTGGGGAGGGGGATCTGGAGTGTGGGAGTGGGCTCTGGAGTGGGATAGGTGGGTCTAGACTGGGGGGGGAGTCTGGAGTGGGGGAGGGGTCTGGAGTAAGGGAGGGGGATCTGGAGTGTGGGAGGATTGATTGTGCGGTGGGGGGAGGGCAATGTATGGGTTGGTGGAGAAGGGAGCGTGGGTGGTGGAGGAGAATGGGGTTTGGGAAGGAGGGTGGGGTTTTGGCCCTAAAATGGCCCGTAATGTGTAGACAGTGGGTGAGGAAAGTGGGATAACAGAACTTGTGTGAATGGGTAGACAAAAATGTTTGAGAAACTGAGCGGGAGAGGCAGCGTCTATGGAGCGAAGGAAATAAGCGACGTTTCGGGTCGAGAGCCTTCTTCAGACCGATGTGAGGGTGGGGGGGGAAGGAAATAAAAATGGAACAGGCGGAGACTGTGGGCTGAGGGAGAGCTGGGAAGGGGAGGGGAAAGCAGAGACTATGTGAAATTGGAGAAGTCAATGTTCATACCGCTGGGGTAGAAACTGCCCAAGCCAAAAATGAGGTGAGCCTTACTCTGGCCATGGAGGAGGCCCAGGACAGAAAGGACGGATTCGGAATGGAAGGGGGAGCTGAAGTGCTGGGAAATCAGGTTGGTTATTGAGGACCGAGCGCAGTTATTGGGCGAAGCGGTCGCCAAGCCTACGCTTGGTCTCACCGATGTAGAGCAGCTGACACCTAGAACAGTGGATGCAATAGATGAGGTTGAACAAGGTGCAGGTGAACCTCTGCCGCACCTGGAAAGACTGCTTGGGTCGTTGGATGGAGTCAAGGGGGTAGATAAAGCGACAAGTGTAGCATTTCCTGCGGTTGCAAGGGAAAGCGCGAGGAGAGGGGGTGGTTTGGGTGGGAAGGGACAAATTGACTAGGGATTTACGGAGGGAGCGGTCTTCGATAAAGCCAACAGGGGTGGAGATGGGAAGATGTGGCCGGTGTTGGGATCCCATTGGTAGACAAAAAGCAGGAGAATATCAGCGGGTAAGGCAGCATCCATGGAGCGAAAGAATAGACGAAATTTCGGGTCGAGACCCTTCTTCAGATTGATGTCGGGGGAGTGGGCCCGAAAAGGAAAGGAAGATACGGAGACAGTAGGCTGTGGGAGAGCTGGGAATGGGAGGCGAAGGAGGGAGAAAACAAGGACTACCTGAAATTAGAGAAGCCCATGTGCATACCGCTGGGGTGTAAACTACCCAAGCGAATGTGAGGTGCTGCTCCTCGAATATGCGGTGGGCCTCACTCTGGCCATGGAGAAGGCCCCGAGACAGAAAGGTCGGATTCGGAATGGGAGGGGGAGTTGAAGTGTTGAGCCACCGAGAGATCAGGTTGCTTCTTGCTATCGGAGTGGAGATGTTGTACGAAGCGATCGCCAAGCCTGCGCTTGGTCTCACCGAGGTTGGTCATACGCTGATCAACCTCATTTTTGTTTCGAAGTGGAAAGAACTAACATAAATTGCATTCACTGCAACGTGTAAAAATAGTTGAGGTACTGTATTTTAATGTTGCTGCATGTCATTGTGGTATATATCATGTCTTGGTTGTTCAACATGTTTAGTTTGTGACTTTACTTGAAGTAGAAATAATGCATGAATGCTCCATTGAGCATAATTCCGGTAACTACGCACTTCGTCCGAGCACATTATCACACGCGTCATGCAAGCCGTCAGAAATGACCACCTAAACTGTCATTTGGCAACTTAAAAAACTGCCGAGGTTTCCCAGCTGACAACAGAGAAAATAAATTAAGTGAGAGCCCTGCAAGGGGTATAATATTTTTCACAATATCATAGGCCATTCTTACATATGCTGTCACAACGCACTGTAGTCTCTAAGCAACCCTTCAGTAATTTTCCTTGCCCTCCATTTCAGAATAATAGTGTTTTAAGCTGACAACTCAAAAATAGCACTGGTAAAAAAAAAATAGCGCAGCTATCCAGCACCCTTATCTCATTGGCCACGCTCGGCTGCACATCGGTGTCAACCTGGTGGACCATCTTCCTCTAGTCGTGGGGATGGGGGATTGGGAGGGGCCTCACAAGTGGAACAGCTTAGGGCCACTCTTCATGTAAATCCTTCCCTGGGTGGGAGTGGAGGGAGTGTGGTATCGGGTGTGTGTGTAAAGTGGGATTAGGAATTGAGTGAGTGGAGAAAGTAGGATAGGGGTGCGAGATAAATATTGACACCAGGGAGAGGGAGGAGGGAGTAGGGGTTGGGGATCTGGAAACGTAGAGAGAGAGGAGGTGATAATCTGGGGTGAGGGAGGGGACTGCAGTAGGGGGAAGGGGGTCGAGCAGGGGATGGGGGCTGGAGTGTGGGAGGGGTAGGTGTCTGTCGTGGGGGAGGGGTCTGGAGTTGGGGAGGGGTCTGGAGTGGTGTCTGGAGTGGGGGAGGGAGGCATCTGGAATTGGGGTGCAGTGGATCTTGATTACGTGGGAGGAGAGGGTGTGGAGCGTGTGCGGGGGGGGGTCGAGTGTGGTGGGAGGAGGAGGTCGGGAATGGGGTGGAGTGGGGGGAGTTCAGTGGGGTGAGCAGGAGGTGTTATTCCTGATTTGGGAGGTGGAGGCGGGGAGGGATTGTGAGATGGGGAAGACAGATTGTGGGAACGGGGAGGAAGGACTGCGGGTGGAACTAATCTGGGGAGGGGGGCTGTAGTGGGGGAGGGGGGTCTGTAGTGGTGGAGGGGGGCTGGAGTATGTGGTTGCTAGGTAAAGTGGGATTAGGAGTGAGTTGACTAGGGGAGACAAAACGAGGGTAGAAGGAATAGGGAGCAAGGTGAAAAGTAAAAGTGGCAGGCAGACAAAACCAGGGCAAAAATCAAGAAGGGCCACTTCACAACACAATTGTATAAGGGATAAGAGCGTTGTAGAAACAAGCCTGAATGCGTTGTGTCTCCATGCAAGGAGTATTTGTAATAAGGTGGGTGAGTTGAACGTGCAGATAGCTATTAATGAATATGATATAGGTGGGATCATGGAGACATAGCTCCAGGGTGACCAAGGTTGGGAGCTGAACATCCAGGGATATTCAATATTCAGGAGGTATAGACAGAAATGAAAAGGAGGTGGGGTAGTTTTGCTGGTTAGAGAGGAGATTAACGCAATGGAAAGGAAGGACATTAGCTTGGAGCATGTGGAATCGGTATGGGTAGAGGTGCGAAACACTAAGGGGCAGAAAACGCTAGTGGGAGTTGTGTACAGGCCACCTAACAGTAGTAGTGAAGTTGGGGATGGTATCAAACAGGACATTAGAAATGCGTGCGACAAAGGCAACAGTTATAATGGGTGACTTCAATCTACATATAGATTGGGTGAATCAATTTGGCAGGGGTGCTGAGGAAGAGGATTTTTTGGAATGTATGCTGGATAGTTATCTAAATCAACATGTGGAGGAACCAACGAGAGAGCAGGCTATTCTAGACTGGGTATTGAGTAATGAGGAAGGGTTAGTTAGCAGTCTTGTTGTGCATGGCCCCTTGGGCAAGAGTGAGCATAATATGGTCGAGTTCTTCATTAGGATGGAGAGTGACAAAATTAAGTCAGAAACAAGGGTTCTGAACTTGAACAAAGGTAACTTTGAAGGTATGAGATGTGAATTGGCCAAGATAGACTGGCAGGTGATTCTTAAAGGGTTGACAGCGGATGTGCAATGGAAGGTATTTAAAGACTGCATGGATGAAGTACAAAAGTTGTTCATACCAGTTTGGCAAATGAATAAATCGGGGAAGGTGGTGCATCCATGGACAACAAGGGAAATCAGGGATAGTATAAAAATAAAAGATGAGGCATACAAATTTGCCAGAAAAAGCAGCCTACCGGAGGACTGGGAGAAATTCAGAATCCAGCAGAGGAGGACAAAGGGTTAATTAGGAAAGGGAAAATAGATTATGAAAGGAAACTGGCAGGGAACATAAAAACTGACTGCAAAAGTTTTTATAGATATGTGAAGAGAAAGAGACTAGTTAAAACAAATGTTGGTCCCTTGCAGTCAGAAACAGGTGAATTGATCATGGGGAACAAGGACATGGCAGACCAATTGAATAACTACTTTGGTTCTGTCTTCACTAAGGAAGACATAAATAATCTGCCGGAAATAGCAGTGGAACGGGGGTCAAATAAGATGGAGGAACTGAGTGAAATCCAGGTTAGCCGGGAGTGGTGTTGGGTAAATTGAACGGATTGAAGGCCGATAAATCCCCAGGGCCAGATAGTCTGCATCCCAGAGTACTCAAAGAGGTAGCCACAGAAATAGTGGATGCATTAGTGATAATTTTTCAAAATTCCTTAGATTCTGGAGTAGTTCCTGAGGATTGGAGGGTAGCTAATGTAACCCCACTTTTTAAAAAAGGAGGGAGAGAGAAAGCGGGGAATTACAGACCAGTTAGTCTAACATCGGTAGTGGGGAAACTGCTAGAGTCGGTTATTAAAGATGGCATAGCAGCGCATTTGGAAAGTGGTGAAATCATTGGACAAAGTCAGCATGGATTTACGAAAGGTAAATCGTGTCTGACGAATCTTGTGGAAATTTTCGAGCATGTAACTAGTAGAGTGAATAAGGGAGAACCAGTGGATGTGTTATATCTAGACTTTCAGAAGGCTTTCGACAAGGTCCCGCATAAGACATTAGCATACAAACTTAAAGCACACGGTATTGGGGGTTCAATATTGATGTGGATAGAGAACTGGCTAGCAGACAGGAGGCAAAGGGTAGGAGTAAACGTGTCCTTTTCAGAATGGCAGGCAGTGACTAGTGGGGTGCCGCAAGGCTCAGTGCTGGGACCCCAGCTATTTACAATATATATTAATGATTTGGACGTGGGAATTCAATGCAACATCTCTAAATTTGCAGATGATACCAAGCTGGGGGGTATAGTTAGGTGTGATGAGGATGCTTGGAGGCTGCAGGGTGATTTGGGTAGGCTGAGTGAATGGGCAGATGCATGGCAGATGCAGTATAATGTGGATAAATGTGAGGTTATCCACTTTGGTGGCAAAAACATGAGGGTAGACTATTATCTGAATGGTGGCAGATTAGGAAAGGGGGACATGCAACGAGGCCTGGGTGTCATGGTACACCAGTCATTGAAAGTAGGCATGCAGGTGCAGCAGGCAGTGAAGAAAGCGAATGGTATGTTAGCATTCATAGCGAAAGGATTTGAGAAAAGGAGCAGGAAGGTTCTACTGCAGTTGTACAGGGTTTTGGTGAGGCCACACCTGGAGTATTGCGTACAGTTTTGGTCTCCAAATCTGAGGAACGACATCCTTGCCATAGAGGGGGTACAGAGAAGATTCACCAGACTGATTCCTGGGATGTCAGGACTTTCATATGAGGAAAGATTGAATAGACTCGGCTTGTACTCGCTGGAATTTAGAAGATTGAGGGGGGATCTTATAGAAACTTACAAAATTCTTAAGGGGTTGGACAAGCTAGATGCTGGAAGATTGATCCCGATGTTGGGGGAGTCCAGAACAAGGGGTGACAGTCTAAGGATAAGGGGGAATTCCTTTAGGACCGAAATGAGCAAAACATTCTTTACACAGAGAGTGGTGAGTCTCTGGAATTCTCTGCCACAGAAGGTAGTTGAGGCCAGTTCATTGGCTATATTTAAGAGGGCGTTAGATGTGGCCCTTGTGGCTAAAGGGATCAGGGGGTTTGGAGAGAAGGCAGGTACGGGAATCTGAGTTGGATGATCAGCCATGATCCCATTGAATGGCGGTGCAGGCTCGAAGGGCCGAATGGCCTACTCCTGCACCTATTTTCTATGTTTCTATGTAAGAAAGCGAATGGTATGTTAGCTAGCATATCAAAAGTATTTGAGTATAGGAGCAGGGAATTTCTACTTCAGTTGTATAGGGTGTTGGTGAGACCACACCTGTAGTATTACGTACAGTTCTGGTCTCCAAATCTGAGGAAGGACATTATTGCCATAGAGGGAGTGCAGAGAAGGTTCACCAGACTGATTCCTGGGATGTCAGGACTGTCTTATGAACAAAGACTGCATAGACTCGGTTTATACTCTCTAGAATTTAGGAGATTGAGAGGGGATCTTATAGAAACTTACAAAATTCTTAAGGGGTTAGACAGGCTAGTTGCAGGAAGATTGTACCCGATGTTGAGGAGGTCGAGGACAAGGGGTCGCAGCTTAAGGATAAGGGGGAAATCCATAGGACCGAGATGAGAAGCACTTTTTTCACACAGAGAGTGGTGGGTCTCTGGAACTCTCTGCCACAGAGGATAGTTGAGGCCAGTTCATTGGCTATGCTTAAGAGGGAGTTAGATGTGGCCCTTGTGGCTAAGGGGATCAGAGGGTATGGAGAGAAGGCAGGTACGGGATACTGAGTTGGATGATCAGCCATGATCATATTGAATGGTGGTGCAGGCTCGAAGGACCGAATGGCCTACTCCTGCACCTCATTTCTATGTTTCTATGTTTCTATGAGACTGCAGTGGGGGAGGGGAAATACAGGGGGGGGGGGTGTATGGATACACTGAGCAGGAGATGGCTGGACATTGGTGTCACCTGAGACTGTTGTCACCGTGTACTTCAGTCTCCTTCCATCCCGCAGAGCTGCTGGATTATTTCCCCACTACACCCACTGTCAATCCACACTTTATTACAGATCCAGACTCCGTACCAACTGAGGAACTGCTTGAAACAACAGCCCAATACCAGGAGGACTTGTCCACCGTCCCAGAGCCAGGTACAAGCTCAGGTCTGGGTGGAGGGGTCGTTGGGACAGGGTCTTGCATCATATCTTCCTGCTGGTGTGGGAGGTTAGGTTTGGGTACCTGAGAGAAATATTGACACAAAGGGAGGGAGGAGGGGTTTAGGGAATCTGGAGCGAGAGGAAGATGATAGTCTGGACTGGAGAGGAGGAGACCTGGAGATGGGAGTTTGGTGAGGGGGTGGAGGGAGTGTGAATTGGGGAAGGGAGTGTGGTGGGATTATGAGTCTGGAGTGAGGGTAGGCTGTAAGGGGAAGGGAAAATGTAAGGGAGGTAACCCATGGAAGGGAGCGCCGGAGTCTGGAGTGAGGGGAGGCTGGTGCCTGTGGGGGAGGGGATCACAAGGGGGGGGGGGTTCCATGGAAGGGAACGCTGGATTTTGGAGTGAGGGGAGGCTGGTGTATGTGGGAGAGGGGGGATCACAAGGGGGGTCCCATAGAAGGGAACGCTGGAGTCTGGAGTGAGGGGAGGCTGGTGTCTGTGGGGGAGGGGGATTGCAAGAGGGGTGGGGGGGGTCCCATGGAAGGGAACGCTGGAGTCTGGAGTGTAGGGAGGCTGGCGTCTGTGGGGGAGGGGGATCACAAGAGGGGGAGGTGCCATGGAAGGGAACGCTGGAGTCTGGAGTGTGGGGAGGCTGGCGTCTGTGGGGAGGGGATCACAAGAGGGGGGGTTCCCATGGAATGGAACGCTGGAGTCTGGAGTGTTGGGAGGCTGGTGTCTGTAGGGGAGGGGGATTGCAAGAGGGGGGGTCCCTTGGAAGGGAACGCTGGAGTCTGGATTGAGGGGATGCTGGTGCTGTGGGGGAGGGGGATCACAAGAGGGGGGTCCCATGGAAGGGAACGCTTCTCTCCATGACCAGTCCCTGAAATTCATCGCAGTGACGGACATTTCCGCGGGAGAGTGGATGAAGGGAGACTGGCTGATGCTGCTATCTGCACAGAACCAATCCTCTAATTCCCAAACTCTTCGCCCAGCCTGATGACCGGATGTGGTTGCCACACTCCCGCGTCTCTGTTTCTTTATGCAGATCTCCAGTTGTCCACAAGGGAGCAGACCGATGGATCAATGACTGGATAATCCACCCAGGAATCGTCTTTTGACCCAATGGGAGACGAATCCTCGGATACTAAAACCTGTCTCACGTTATCACTTGTCCTCATTAACCCTGAAGCCAGCTTTTGGAGAATTCAGTATTGTTCCGCAGTAGACAACAATCCTTCTGGGATTGAGATTGGTTTAGGGAACCACATGGAGTTTGATGGTGGAGTAGATTTAAGTGGTTAGTGGGGTGGATTGGAGGCCTCTGAGATGGATTATGATTTGGGGTTCGGAGCAGGGCTGGGATTTGACTGAGGGATAGAGAAAAGCTGAACACCAGCTGTTGTGTTATTGGCCTGAAGGGTATAAACAGAATAAGGAATGATAAATATGTTATTCACGAGATCAGTGGGGAGTGTGTGACCTGAAGAGAAGTGAGGGTTTAGGTTTATTATTACATAGTTCTCAGAATTGTACCCTTACGGGGCTGTCCCACTTCGCTGTCTTTCACGCGTAATTTATGCGACCTGGGAGCGCGCCACCGGCCTGTGGCGTAACTGACCGCCAAAGTGGGACAGGTCCAAGACCCTGGCGCGGCGCAACGTTTCACCTCCAATAGCAGCAGAAGCAGGCAAACGGCCGTCAAACTCAGCCTGGGGCTCACGGCCGTTGCGGATACGGATCCGCCCCCACTCCTACTCCCAGAGAGGGGCCGTGAAGATTGGAGATAGACACAAAATGCTGGAGTAACTCAGCGGAACCGGCAACATCCCTGGAGATTAGCAATGGGTGACATTTGGGGTCGAGGCCCTTATTCAGACTGAAGATGAGTCTCGACCCGAAACATAATCCATTCCTTTCCTCCGGAGATGCTGCAGGTCCCGCCCAGTTACTCCAGCATTTTGTGTCCATTTTCAAATTACGTCACGCGCTCCAGACGGCTGTGCGGACGCATGATGACGCGTGCCACTCTCGCGGGACCGTCACACGACCGTCACTACCGGCCTGTCGTGTAAGTGACGGACCAAGTGGGACAGGCCCTCTACTGTCGCAGACTTAAAATCCCAATGCTGCTGTGAGGTAGGGTATTGGTATCAGAACAATTCCCCAGCCGATGCAAAGACCGTTCAGAATTCAGATAACAGACGCAAAGTAGCTTTTACTGAGACTGGATGTGTGTGTTTACAAGTTGCTCGATCTTCTTGCCAACGGGAGCAAAGAGAAGGCAGAATGATCGGATTGGGAAAGAACCTGGATTATGGTGGAAAACAGCGAAATTCTGGTCGGCATCAGAGTCAGCACGACCGTGAACAGAAAAGCGGACAGGCCCGCGAGAGAAGTTGCCTTGCCGCTAAAACTTGAACAGTATAATCTAATAGACTGTCCTAAAACTGCCGCGATCGCCAGCAAAGGCATGCAGGACTGATTATGTACAGCACCCGATTAGCAGCCGGTTTTTCAACTGCTAAAAGACTAAACTGTTAAATACCTTAAGACCTACTACATCGAAATGCCTTCAAAGTAATGGCTGAAGCAATAAATCAAGTAGAACTGTAAATTAATTGCTGAATCTGCCAAAATAAAAAGGGGGGAAAAATGGAAAATAAGAGTTTGGTCATTGAGTGAAATCCAGTTCATCATTTCGGGGTGGATGAATCAGATCCCTTTCAAGCGGTGAATCTACACAAAGCCATTAGAAGGCTTGACACCGCCCTCGATCTCTCTCTCCTCTCTCTCTCTCTCTCTCTCTCTCTCTCTCTCTCTCTCTCTCTCTCTCTCTCTCTCTCTCTCTCTCTCTCTCTCTCTCTCTTCTCTCTCTCTCTCTCTCTCTCTCTCTCTCTCTCTCTCCTCTCTCTCTCTCTCTCTCTCTCTCTCTCGTCTCTCTCATCTCTCTCTCTCTCTCATCTCTCCTCTCTCTCTATCTATCTCTCTCTCTCTTTTCTCTCTCGTCCTTATTCTCTCTACCCCTCTCTCGTTCTATCTATCTATCTATCTATCTATATATCTATCTATCTATCTATCTATCTATCTATCTATCTATCTATCTATCTATCTATCTATCTATCTATCTATCTATCTATCTATCTATCTATCTATCTATCTATCTATCTATCTATCTATCTATCTATCTATCTATCTATCTATCTATCTGTCTGTCTGTCTGTCTGTCTGTCTATCTATCTATCTATCTATCTATCTATCTATCTCTCCTTTGTCTGTCTGTTTCTCTCTATCTCCCTCCCTCTTTCTCCCGTTCTATCTCTCTCTTTTTCTCGCTCTCCCACTCTCGTTCATCCCTACTCCTTTCTGTCTCTCTTCTCTCTCGTTCTCTCTCTCTGTCCCTCTCCTCGTGCACCCTCTCTGCCCCTCGTTCTCTTTCTCTCCCCTGCCCTCACCCGTTCTCTCTCTCGTCTCTCTCCCTCTGTCGTCCTCCCCATCTCTCTGTCTCTCTTGCTCTCTCTCTCTCTCTCTCTCTCTCTCTCTCTCTCTCATCTCTCTCTCTCCTCTCTCTCTCTCTCTCTCTCTCTCTATCTCTCTCTGTCTCGCTCTCTCTCTCTCTCTCTCTCTCTCTCTCTCTTCTCTCCTCTCTCTCTCTCTCTGTGTCTCTCTCTCTCTCTCTCTCTCTATCTATATATCTCTCTCTCTCTTTTTCTCTCTCGTCCTTATTCTCTCTACCCCTCTCTAGTTCTATCTATCTATCTATCTATCTATCTATCTATCTATCTATCTATCTATCTATCTATCTATCCATCTATCTATCTATCTATCTATCTATCTATCTATCTATCTATCTATCTATCTATCTATCTATCTATCTATCTATCTATCTATCTATCTATCTATCTATCTATCTATCTATCTATCTGTCTGTCTGTCTGTCTGTCTGTCTGTCTGTCTGTCTGTCTGTCTGTCTGTCTATCTATCTATCTATCTATCTATCTATCTATCTATCTCTGTCTGTCTGTCTGTCTGCCTGACTGTCTGTCTGTCTGTCTGTCTGTCTGTCTATCTATCTATCTATCTATCTATCTATCTATCTATCTATCTATCTATCTATCTATCTATCTCTCCCCTTTGTCTGTCTCTATCTCTCTATCTCCCTCCCTCTTTCTCCCGTTCTATCTCTCTCTTTTTCTCGCTCTCCCCACTCTCGTTCCCTCTTTCTGTCTCTCTTTCTCTCTCGTTCTCTCTCTCTCTGTCCCTCTCTCGTGCACCCTCTCTGCCCCTCGTTCTCTTTCTCTCCCCCGCCCTCACCCGTTCTCTCTCTCGTCTCTCTCCCTCTGTCGTCCTCCCCATCTCTCTGTCTCTCTTGCTCTCTCTCTCTCTCTCTCTCTCTCTCGCTCTCTCTCTCTCTCTCTCTCTCTCTCTCTCTCTCTCTCTCTTTTCTCTCTCGTCCTTATTCTCTCTTCCCCCTCTCTCGTTCTATCTATCTATCTATGTCGATCTATCTATCTATCTATCTATCTATCTATCTATCTATCTATCTATCTATCTATCTATCTATCTATCTATCTATCTATCTATCTATCTATCTATCTATCTATCTATCTATCTATCTATCTATCTATCTATCTATCTATCTATCTATCTATCTATCTATCTATCTGTCTGTCTGTCTGTCTGTCTGTCTGTCTGTCTGTCTGTCTGTCTGTCTGTCTGTCTGTCTGTCTATCTATCTATCTATCTATCTATCTATCTCTCCCTTTGTCTGTCCATCTCTCTTTCGCTCTCCCTCTCGTTCTCTCTTTCTCTGTCTGTCCTTCTATCTCCCTCCCTCTTTCTCCCGTTCTATCGCTCTCTTCTTTTTCTCGCTCTCTCTCTCTCCTATCTCTCACTCTCACTCTCTCTCCTCCTCTCTCTCTCCGCCCTTCTCTCACCCTCTCTCTCTCACCTCTCTCCCCCTCTATCTTTCTTCCTCTCGCCCCTCTCTCGCTTTTCCGCTCTCTCCCCCTCTTTAACTCTCTCTCTATCCCCTCTCTACCACCGCTCTATCCCCTCTCTCTCCTATCCTCTCGCCCTCTCTCCTGTCAATCTATCTCTCTCTCCTTCTCTGACTCTCACTCCCCCCTCTTACTCCCCGCTACGCATCTCTCTCTCCCCATCTATCTCTCTCCGTCTCTCTTCCCATCGTTCTCACCCATCTCGCTCTGCCCATCTATCTCTCCCACTCTCTCCACTCTCCCCCCCTCTCTCCCGCCCTTTCTCCATCCCCCTCTCTCTCTCTCCACCTCTCTCTACCTCCGTTATCTCTCCCCACTCCGTCCATCTCACCCTCCCTGCCTCTCTCTTTTTCGTCTCCCATCTCTCTCTCCCCTCTCTCTCTCTTTCTCTTTCTCTCTCATGCTTTCTGCCCCCCTCTCGTCCCCGCTCTCTCTCCCACTCTCTCACTCCCCTCTTTCTCCCCTTCTCCCTCTCCCTCTCCCTTTCTACCCGTCTCTCACGGTGTCCCAGCCTCTCTCGACCCTTATCTCATTTTCACCCTTTCCCGCCTCATTCTCTCTCCCCCTCATTTTCTCCCCTCTCTCTCTCATTCGCCCTCTCCCCCTCACTCGATCCGCCCTCTCTCTGTCCCCTTTCTAACTCCTCTCTCGCCACTCTCTTTCTCTCTCCCCTCGGACTCTCCCTCTCTCCATCTCTCCCCCTCCATTTTCTATTGCCTATTGGCTCTCCACTCTCTCTATCACCCCCTTTCTCTCTCTCTTTCCTTCTCTTCTCTCTCTCCTCTCTCCCGCTTTCTCCCTCCCATTTTCCCTGCGCCCTCTCTTTCTCCTCCCTCTACCCCCCTTCTCCCCCATCCCCCTCTGAATCCTCATCCCCTCTATCCCCCCCCTCTCTCTATCCTATGCCCTCTCGCCCCCTCTGTCCCTCTCTTCCTCTCTGCCCCTCTCCCTCTCCCCTCTCACTCTCGTTTCTCTCCCCCTCTCTCTCGCCCTCTCTCATCCCCTTTCTTTATCCCTTTCTCTCTCTCCCACCTCCCTCTCTCCCCCTCTCTCTCCCTCCGCTCACTCTACCCATCCCTCCCTCTCTCCACCCATCTCTCTCTCCCATCTCTCCTTCTCTCTCCCCCCTCTGTGCCCCTGTCTCTCCCCCTCTCTCTATCCACCCCCTCTCTCTCTCCCTGCTCTCTTTCTCCTGCTCTCTCCCTCTCCTCCCCTCTTACTCGCCACTCCCCTCTCTCTATCCACGTCTCTCTCTCCCCGTCTATCCATCCCCGTCTGTATCCCCCTCACTCCCCCTCTCTCTACCTGGACTCTCGCCCCCTCCATCCCTCTCCCCCTCTCACTCCCCTCTCTCTCTATCCTCGTCCTCTCTCATCCACCTCTCTCTCCATTTACCCTCTCTCTCTCTACCTTCCGATCTCCCCCCTCTACCCACTCTCTCCTCTCCCTCCCCCTCTCGCACCCCTCTCTCTCTCCCCCCTCTCTCTCCCCCTATCTCCCAATCACGTCTCTCTATCCCCCTCTCTCCCCTCACTCGCTCCCCTCTCTCTCTCTCCCCCATCTCGCTCTCTCTTCCTTCGTCCTTTGTCCCCGTGTTGTATTTTTGGTTATCTTCTGTTGTTTTTTTAACAATACCCAATCCTCTTGCTTCCAGCTCATCTTTGCTCTGTTGTACTTCTTTGCTTTAATTTTTGTACTGTCCCTGACGTCCCTTGTCAGCCATGGTCGCCTCTTACTCCCCTTGGAAACTTTTCTTCGTCCCAGAAATGAACTGATCCTTTACCTGCTGTGTAATTCCAGAAATAACTGCCATTGTTGTTCTACTGTCATCCCTCTTAGTGCATCTTTACAGTCAACTTTGGTCAGCTCCTCCCTCCCTCCCTCATGGCTCCGGCGGTGAATGAGCCCGGAGTGGAGAGACTGCGGCCGCCCGCCTCTGGGATGATGCGCTCAAGGCGCGGAGTTATTAATGCGCCGAAGCACTGAGGTGAGCGGGTACTTCACCGCGCTCTTCAGCTGCTCCCTGAACTTGGACTGGGTCACCCGCGTAAATAAATGTGTTCGTGCAGCAGCTGAGATTCCTCAGCAAAGCCCCGACGTTGCTAGAGATATATTGAGAATCATTCAGATCATTTCCACTTCCTGTGATCTGATGATAGACGAAGTTTACAACCAGCGTCAGCCACAGGAGGATGAAGCTGCCGGAGATGGTGAAGAGTAAAACCACAGACCTCCTCCTGCTCTCCATCTCAGGGTCACTGCGTTTTTCCCCCTTGCTCTCACCCCTCAGCCCTTACGGACCCGACTGGCCACTAAAATGTGCCGGACTGTCAGAGCGTTGAGCAGCAGGATTACAGCGAAAGGGAGAAGCGGAGTTGAAACCGTGTCGAACCAGTCAAATGCCACCCACCCGGGGTCAGTGTAATAACTGTCCACCGTGGAACAGCCCCACGGGACATTGTCGATGATATATCTGGGTTCCAGTGTGAAGTAGCGGGGAAGGTTTTTCACACAGAACGGAACGCCGGCTGTTGCCAGAACCACAGCCGCAGTTTTGCCGGTGCAATATTTAGTTTTCAGCTTCTGGCAACAAATGGCGACATAGCGATCTAAGGTGAAAGTGACGGTGGACCAGACAGAACAGTCTATAGCTGCTAACCTTAATACTTCGTTAACACGGCACACGGGGGTGATGGACAAGAAACTCCATGTAAAGTAATGAGATTCAATACGACGTAAAATAACCTCGGTGATGACGGCCAGTAGATCGGCCGCTGCCATGGCCACCAGGTAGCGAGTGGTGCAGGTGGAGAGGCCGCACTTTCTCCGGGACAGGATCACAATCGCCACTAAATTCACTGCGGAAAGACAAGGGATCGGACACAAGGCATTTACTCAACACGGTCTCCGGGGCTGACTGAACACCGGCTCGACTTTCAACTCAAGATCAGGAATGTTGGAGTCGGTGCGCGGCTGCTGCAAGTTTAACAAGGTCAGAGCCGGATCCGACTGTGCCCGACTTGTCTGCCTGCCTCTGGGGATACGAGGAAAGGCGACGGACGGGCGGGGTAATGAACGTGCGGGGAGGGAGCGACTGTTCACTCTGATCAATAATTCACACAGTGAACTTCACAATGTAAACCCCACTCTCCCAGTCACACCGTCGCGGAGAGCTGCCTGCGTGCTTGTCCCGAGCACTGGGACAATTCTGGGCAAGGTGCCACTGAAGGCAAGAACAACATTCTAGATGCTCCCGGCCGGCAGCAATGAGAGAAAAAAGAGGGCTTGTTTCAGATGTCTGAAAATAAGAAAACTCACAACAGTGTTAATTCACAAATATTGCACTGCGAGGATTGATATTCTTCACATATTATTGTACAACGATCATCAGTTGGGAACTTGTAACATGATGAGCATCAGGTCTGCCCCAGTTAATACACGGATGGAGTTATAAAACTTGAATTGTTCTGCTCACTTACCAGGGACTCCAACGGCAGCAATGAGCACGTACACGATTTTCTGAACGTCCAAATATTCCCGCAGCTTTTCCCCCATGTTCTCTGCCCCGCGATGTGTCCCCGTGAGCAAACGGTAATGTCTCGGAATGAAATACTGAGGTAGAACAATCCTGGAGATTTTATACAATTTTCCGTCTCCACTGGGACAGCGAAGTTTCAACAGAGTTTAAAAATAGAGATTTTGAAATGATTCACAAACAGATGACATCGGCCGAGTGAAATCCCTGCTGAGACAGACAGGTTGTGATTTATTCAGGGAATTGATTGAGAAACTCCAAAGACTGGGAATTGTGGCGATAGATACTGAGGGGTGGAAATTGGGAGTGGCGGCATTGTTCCAGCAAAGGGGATATTGTTTCAAACTCCATCAGATCCAACTCTCCACGTCATGTTGTTTGTCTGATTTCCTACAATCCGTTTCACTCAGCAAGGCAATGCCTAATTCCAGGGACCCTCTCAGGGCTTCTGGTGCCCAGTTTCAATGTGGACTCGACTGGGCGACCTTTGTCCAAAGGTTGAGGAATTAGTTCAACAGATCACCTCGGACTAAAATGCCCTCCACCCCTCCATTCTGATTCACCACTCAATATGATCGCGGCTTCACGGTCTGTGACCTCAACCCCACACTCCCGCTGACTGACCCCGGGAACCATTCACTCCCTGCTTGCCTGGAATATATCTGACTACACCATTGGACAATGACATTCTCCGCCTTCATCACCTCTGAGGAGGAACGACCCAAAGACTCACGACACTCAGATAACAGAAAAGTTGCCGCCTCAGAATTGTCCTAAACCTAAATAAAACAGCGAATGATGCCGCACCTCTTCCTCTTCTCTTTCACTCTCCGTCCATCCTTACTGATATCACTCTCTCTGAACTGTTACTCTCTCTCCTACGCTCTTTATTCCCCTTTTCTAGTCTGCCCTCTCTCCGTCCACCGATGGAGTGACACACAGTGGGATAGTCCTTATTGATGCATAAAAATGTGTCTGTACTGACGTACTGACTCACTGTGGTGGTACTGATGGAATGACACACTGTGGGGTACTGATGGAGTGACACGCCGTGGGGTAGTTCTATTGGAACGAAACATTGTGATGGACAATACACAATAGGTGCAGGAGTAGGTCATAGTCGTGATGTCCATAGAAACATAGAAAATAGGTGCAGGAGTAGGCCATTCGGCCCTTCGAGCCTGCACCGCCATTCAATGTGATCATGGCTGATCATCCAACTCAGTATCCCGTACCTGCCTTCTCTCCATACCCCCTGATCCCTTTAGCCACAAGTGCCACATCTAACGCCCTCTTAAATATAGCCAATGAACTGGCCTCAACTACCTTCTGTGGCAGAGAATTCCAGAGACTCGCGACTCTCTGTGTAAAGAATGTTTTCCTCATTTCGGTCCTAAAGGAATTCCCCCTTATCCTTAGACTGTGACCCCTTGTTCTGGACTCCCCCAACATCGGGAACAATCTTCCAGCATCTAGCTTGTCCAACCCCTTAAGAATTTTGTAAGTTTCTATAAGATTGCCCCTCAATATTCTAAATTCCAGCGAGTACAAGCCGAGTCTATCCAATCTTTCCTCATATGAAAGTCCTGACATCCCAGGAATCAGTCTGGTGAATCTTCTCTGTACCCCCTCTATGGCAAGGATGTCTTTCCTCAGATTTGGAGACCAAAACTGTACGCAATACTCCAGGTGTGGCCTCACCAAAACCCTGTACAACTGCAGTAGAACCTCCCTGCTCCTATACTCAAATCCTTTCGCTATGAATGCTAACATACCATTCGCTTTCTTCACTGCCTGCTGCACCTGCATGCCTACTTTCAATGACTGGTGTACCATGACACCCAGGTCTCGTTGCATGTCCCCCTTTCCTAATCTGCCACCATTCAGATAATAGTCTACCCTCATGTTTTTGCCACCAAAGTGGATAACCTCACATTTATCCACATTATACTGCATATGCCATGCATCTGCCCATTCGCTCAGCCTATCCAAATCACCCTGCAGCCTCCAAGCATCCTCCTCACACCTAACTATACCCCCCAGCTTGGTCTCATCTGCAAATTTGGAGATGTTGCATTGAATTCCCTCGTCCAAATCATTAATATATATTGTGAATAGCTGGGGTCCCAGCACTGAGCCTTGCGGCACCCCACTAGTCACTGCCTGCCATTCTGAAAAGGACCCGTTTACTCCTACCCTTTGCCTCCTGTCTGCTAGCCAGTTCTCTATGCACATCAATACTGAACCCCCAATACCGTGTGCTTTAAGTTTGTATGCTAATCTCTTATGCGGGACCTTGTCGAAAGCCTTCTGAAAGTCTAGATATAACACATCCACTGGTTCTCCCTTATCCACTCTACTAGTTACATCCTCAAAAAATTCTATCAGATTTGTCAGACATGATTTACCTTTCGTAAATCCATGCTGACTTTGTCCAATGATTTCACCACTTTCCAAATGCGCTGCTATCCCATCTTTAATAACTGACTCTAGCAGTTTCCCCACTACCGATGTTAGACTAACTGGTCTGTAATTCCCCGCTTTCTCTCTCCCTCCTTTTTTAAAAAGTGGACAATAGACAATATGTGCAGGAGTAGGTCATTTGGCACTTCGAGCCAGCATCGCCATTCAATGTGATCAAGGCTAATCATCCCCAGTCAGTACCCCGTTCCTGCCTTCTCCCCATATCCCCTGACTCCGCTATCTCTAAGATCCCAATCTAGCAGTATCTTGAAAACATCCAGAGAACCGGCCTCAATTGCTCTCTGAGGCAGAGAATTCCACAGATTCACCACTTTCTGTGAAAAAAAGTGTTTCCTTGTGTCCGTTCTAAATGGCTTACTCCTTATTCTTAAACTGTAGTCCCTGGTTCTGGACTCCCCCAACAACGGGAACTTGTTTCCGGCCTCTAGCGTGTCCAAGCCTTTAACATTCTTACATGTTTCAATGAGATCACCTCTCATCCTCCTAAACTCCAGAGTGTGCAACCCCAGCTGCTGCATTCTCTCAGCATATGCCAGTCCTGCCATCGCGGGAATTAGCCTCGGATGGAGTGACACAGTGCGGCTTGTACTGATGTAATGACACGCTACGGGGCAGCACTGAAATTATGATACTTTGTGCTTGTACCTATGGAATGACACACTGTGGGGTAGTCCTGATGAAATGACACATTGTGTTGTAGTACTGATGGAGAGACACATATGTAATGATATATTCAAGGGCACTTCTGATGCAGAGACACTTTTCCGGGTGGTACTGATGTAGTGACACATTCAACGGTAGACCTGATGGAGGGAAACACTCTGGGGCAGAACTTATGGAATGACACTGAGGAGTAGTACTGACGGTGTGACACGTTGGGGACGAGCTGATGGAGTGACAGTCTGGCATAGTACAGTTGAAGTGACAAACGGGGTGGGGTAATACTGATGGAGTAATACACCATGTGGAAGTACAGATGGAATTACACACTGTGGGCTAGTATTGATGGAGTGACGCACTGTAGGGTAATACTGCTGGAATGACACACTATGCCGTATTACTAATGGAGTGACATATTGTGGAGTGCTACACATGCAGTACTGATGAATAGATAAAATGTATGGTAGCACAAATGGAGTGACATTCTGTAGAGCAAATATACACAAAACGCTGGAGTAAATCAGCGGGACAGGCAGCATCACTGGAGAGAAGGAATGGCTGACGTTTCGGGGCGAGATCCTTCTTCAGAATAATGTTACAGGAGTGGGCGGGACCGAGATAGAATGTAGTCGGAGACAGTAAGACTGGTGGGAGAACTGGGAATGGGAAGAGGATGGAGAAAGATGGAATGCAGGGGCTACTTGAAGTTAGAGAATTCAATGGATGACACACTAGGGGGTATAACTGAATGGAATTACACACAGTGGAGTAGTACTGATGGAGTGACGCACTAGGGGGTATTACTGATGGAATTACACACTGTGCAGTGCTACTGATGGAATTACATACTGTGAAGTAATGCTGAAGTGATCACACACTGTGGAGTAGTACTGATGGAGTTAGTGTGTATCATCAAAAAATATTAAGGATTATTTCCAAACTTTATCACAGTTTAATGGAATGTCAAGCTAAAACTACATGTTATGTAAAATTTAAGTGGAAAAGGGAATTGAACATCAAATCTCAGAAGAAGAACGGCATCATATGTGTGTAACTCTACAGACATCCACTAATTCACAAAATTAGAGAGATTTAATTGGAAAAAAAATGATTCTTTTTTTATTACACCTAACATAAAAAGCAAGCCAAATTCTAAAGCAGCAAACATGTTGGACGCAATGTGGTCAAACACACGCAAATCATGCACATATCTTCTGGAGTTGCACAAAAATAGAACATTTTGGGACAGAGTGAAATCAGAATTAACGGAGGTATTAGCATATACAGTCTGCAATAAGTGTTCCATTTTATACCTGGGTAATATAAATACAGCGGTGCTGAAGGAAGACCATTACTTGGTTAAAATCCTACTCACAACTGGAAGAAATGCCAATACAAGAAACTGGCTTGGAGCGGACACACCCAGAATTAGACAATGGTTAGACATAGTACGGGAAATGTTTGTCATGGAGAAAATGACATATTCTCTAAGAGTGAAAGAAGACGAGTTTAATAGAAAATGGGAAATGGATTAGGTAGAGGAATAAAGATATCAAAACTGTATACTTTTACAGACAATAATGTAAGTTATTGGAAAATGTTTTAATATGACATAGTTCTGTATACTGCATAATTAATTGTAAACTGAACCCCCCGCTACACTGTTGTCCGTTGCACTGTAACTCTTGTATGTTTCGTTGTTATATTTGCGTTTTATTTGTGTATACATAAAACCAATAAAAACTAAAGAGGAAAAAAAAAGAAAAGGAATTACACACAGTGGAGTAGTACTGATGGAGTTACACACTAGGGGGTATCACTGATGGAATTACACACTGTGGAGTGCTACGATGGAATTACACACTGCGGAGTAGTGCTGACGTGGTCACACACAGTGGAGTAGTACTGATGGAGTTACACACTGTGCAGTAGTGCTGAAGGGTCACACACGGTATTACTCATGGAAAGGCACACTGTGGGCTGGTTCTTATGGAGTGCCACTGTGGGGTGATACTGAAGAATCGACCCACTGCCGTGTTGTACTGATGGAGTGACATAATCTGGGGTAGTACTGACGTAATGACATTCAGTGGGGTAACACTAATTGATTGAGGCGCTGTGAGGATGTACTCATTGAGTGACACGCTGTGGGGTAGTACTGATGGAATGTTACACTGTGGGGTAGTACAGGTTGAGTGATGCACCGTGGGGTGGTACTGATCGAGTGACGCACTCTGTGTAAGTGCTAATGTTGTGGCATACTGTGGGGTAGGACTGACGGGGTGGGAATGTGAATTAATAATCATGTATTGACTGTGTGACGGAGCTGATGGAGTGGCACACTGTAGTATAGTACTGATGGAGTGACAAACTTCGGGGTGTTACTGATGGACTGACACAGTGTGGGGAAGTACAGATGGGGTGACATACTGGGGAGCCTCACTGATGTAGTGACACAATTTGTGGTAGTACTGATGGAGTGACACACTGTGTAGTAGTTCTGATTGAGAGACAAACGTCGTGGTAGTACTGATGGTGTGACACACTATGGGGTCGTACTGGTTACGACACACTGTGGAGCAGTGCTGATGGATACGCCGTGGGGAGGTACTGATGGAGTGACACACTGAGGGGTAGCACTGAATGAGTGGTAACTTGTGAAGTAGTTCTGATGGAGTGACACACTGAGGGATAGCACTGAATGAGTGGTGACTTGTTAAGTAGTTCTGATGGAATGACACACTAAGTGGTAGCACTGATAAAGTCACAAAAAAGTGGGGGAGTGCTGATGGAGTGACGCACTTAGGTGAAGTACTGATGGAGTGACATTCAGGGGTAGTGGACTGCCACACGGCGTGGGGTAGCACTGACGGTGCAATAGACTGTGTGGTAGTACAGATGGAAATAAACACTGCTGGTAGTATTGATGGAGTGGCACGTTGTGGGTGGTACTCATGTAGTGTCACGCTGTGGAGTAATAAAACTGAAGTGATAAAATGTATTGTAGCAGTACCGGAGTGACACCTTTAGGTTAATCAAGATGGAATTTGCTGCCAACTTACTCAAACAAGTACGTAAGCTGCCTGCAGCCCCGAGAATAGATATGGTTCACCGGGTCCGACGTAAGGCTCATGCAAGCTCAAATGCCCCCCAAGACAGATTATTCTGAAATTCTACGATATTTCAACCCTGGAAGGAATTATTAAAAATATTCCATATGGAGTGAATGTGATGTTTGGAGAAGTCAAACTAAGATTCTTCCGCGATTTTCCAGCTGAGGTCATGGAAAAGAGGGACAAGTTTACAAGCACCTGAAGGCTACTGTAGGAGGTAAAGGGAGTAAGATATGGGATATGATATCCCGCGAAATTGAGAAATACTTATAACTCCGTCGAACGTGCATTCACGGATCCAGAAGAGGTATTTACACAGGAAAGATCACACAGGAGGCCTACTGATAATTAGGAGTTGGTCTCCCACAATAACACAGAATAAAGGATTGTGTTCCCTTTTTTTTAACATACAAAAAAAGACAGCTCTGGTTAAGATGGCGAATTTTCATCGAGGCGCTGTCTAGACATCTTATCATTGGAATGTTAATTCAAGGTCGGATTTTATGTTTCATTTCAACAAAGGATTGGAAAAGAAAAAAACTGTGGCGGGGAAAATAACTTGAGAATATGGAAAAATATTATCAGTGGACTTGTATATAGAAACTTATGATTTAAGAAACACACAATTATATACTAACATAAAATATAATTAATAAAATTGTGTAATATTCAGGCATAGCCTGACAATGGCTGTTGTTGATTTCATGATGTTAATTACTTGCTAAATATAGCAATAACGAGTTAAATATGATTGATTAGTATTAACATACTAACAAATTTTATGGATATAGTAGATTTAGTTTAAATTTCGCGCAAAGGGGAGGGGAGGAGACTCAGATGCTTGGAAGTTATCCAAGGGCACTTGGAAGTTATCTGGGCTTTTGTGTCGGACAACAGCAGGTTCCAAGGTTAACCCCTTGGGGCCTGCTGTTGTCGGATACAAAAGTTTGAGACTTAATGGTAATAGATGTTGGCATATCGATAGATATGGATATTTAATTAACATAATCACTGTTATATCTAAGTATATACTTAATGTTGGAAATTCTATTTTATTTTGTTTCTCCTCCTTGAAGATACATTTCTAATCTATCTATCGGAATGCGTTTTATTTATATATATTATATATAGAGAGAGATAAACTTTGTATCGCTCTCTCTTCCAATTAATAATAATGGGTCAAGGGGCAAAGCGAAATATATAAAAACATCTACGGAAGTCGCAAAGAATGTTTCTACCATCTATTGGTGGTATGTTTTTAATTATAATATCTTTATAATTTGGACATTATAATATTACGTTTTGTTTGTTAATTATCTTTTCACGACTCTACACTTTCTGGTCTTTTTCAAGGTCTATTCTGAAGGGGAGATGCCAACAAAATTTAACAGCTGGCGATAAATCCCTCACATAGAGTAATGAGGTTCTTGCTTGCACCATATGAAGTAAAGGTATTAACATTATCCATAATGCAAGATGATAAACAAAATAAAACTGGAGGAATCACGTTCTGCAGTTGGAATATAAGGGGCTCTAATGAACCAATTAAAAGTGTCAAGACTTTGCCCAATTAAAAGCTTTAAATAGTGATGTTATTTTTTTCAGACGCATCTGAAATATCAAACACAGATAAGACTGAAGGCAAATTGGATAGGGCAAACAAACTTCATTTACTTCTAAATCTAGAGGCACGGCCATTATCATTCGTAAAGGTATACATTTAAATGAAAGAATACCATAGCAGATAAAGAGGGGGGGGGGGGGTACGTCATAGTCACAGGAGAAATGTATTCTACTCCACTTACGTTGATAAATATTATGCTCCTAATTTTGACAACCCTCATTTTTTTAATTAAAATTCTGGATACAATTTCAGAACTTAACTATCAAAATGTGATAATAGGAGGGGATTTGAATTGTGTTTTAGATCCATATTGGATAAATCTGCAAAACATAAAATCTAAAACTAGTGAACGCCTAAATACATACATGAAATAGATGAAATTCTTCTTTGAGACAAATGAAACACCAGATATTTCACTCTCCTTATTATGGGAAACTTTTAAGGCATTTATAAGAGGAACTATAATTTCATATCAAGCTTTCCAAAATAAAAATAATAATATTGAACAATTACAGCTAGAACAAGAAATTAGACAATTAGATTTAGAAAATGCTAAATAACCAACTATAGATCAACACAATAAGATAACAATACTAAAATATAAATTAAATACAATTTTATCGGCCAGAATAATAAGATTATTTCAAATTGCAAAACAAGAGAATATTGAATTTGGTCATAATCCACATAAACTCTTAGCACGCCAACAGAAAACAAAACGGGAATCAGAAAATACAATGACTAAAATTAAATCAGGCAAAGGGGAATTACTAACACTACCTAAAGATATAAATAAATGATTTGCTCAATATTATCAAATGTTATACACATCGACAACCTCTGCAAATAATACTCAAATTACAAATTTCTTAGACAATTGTAATGTTCCAAAATTAAACATGGTGGAACAAGAGGGACTAGGAGCTCAAATTAAACTTCAAGAATAGAAGAAACAATAAGTTTGTTGAAGAATGGCAAAAGCCCAGACGGCTTTAGTAAAGAATTGTATAAAAGATTCCACGAGCTGCACCGGCACCGGCATCATGAGCCCCTTACCAGGGTGATTCACCCCCCCCCCCCCCGACCCCCACACCGGGGTGATTTACCCTCGGACCCGGACATGGGGTGATTCACCACCCCCCCCGACCACCACATGGGGTGATTCACGCCCGGACCCACACATGGGGAGATTCACCCGGGTGCCGGACTGTCTGTAGCCGCCGCGGTTCAGCCGCCAAACACCAAACGATATTTCCAAGTGCATGAACTATCTTTGAATTAGTGGGGAGGTGTGCGACAGCCCTACGGTTATCGATACGCATGGAGGCGAGAATAATTTATTATAATTTCTGGAGATGGTTGGCATTTGCTTTCATTATTGATAGCACAATATGAATTCTGAAGAATTCCGAAGAGCACAGTGAGGTCAGGAAAAATCTTGCTTTATTTGTTACGTAAAGAGCCTACGTGTCCTTGGCAAGCAAATTACGCGATCTCGTGGTCGCGTTGAGGCGCGCGGGCATCATATGGCCACGTGGGGCCGGTCCCACTGAGAATCGCGGAGGGGTATGTAGTTGTACGCGACATCGCGCTGGTCTCCGAAATTTTTGTAGTGAACAAAATCTTTAAGCGCCAACTGCCTGTCGCAGAACTGACTGCCAAAGTGGGACAGGCCCAAGACCCTGGCGCGACGCAACGTCTCACCTCCAACAGCAGCAGAAGCAGGCAAACGATCGCCGAACTCGGCCTGGGGCTCACGGCCGTTACGGTCCGGATACGCCCCCACTCCTACTCTCAGAGCGGGGCCAAGAAAATTGAAGAAAGACACAAAATGCTGGAGTAAATCAGCGGGACCGGCAGCATCTTTGGGGAGAAGCAATGGGTGACGTTTCTGGTCAAGACACTTCTTTTCAGACTGAAGAAGAATCTTGACACACAACGGCACCCATTGCTTCGCTGCAGATATGCATGGAGGCCTGCTGCGTTACTCCAGCTTTGTGTCCATCTTCAAGTGATGTCACGGGCTCCAGACGGCTGTGCGTACGCATGTAATCGCGCCCGACTTTCGCGGGACTATCGAGGCTCAACGCGACCACGAGGTCGTGTAATTTGCATGCCACGGACAGGTAAGTGGGGCATGCCCTTAAGGCACAAACGCGCCAAGACATCTTTTTGTTCACCTACTCCATTATTTGTCCATCATACCTTGCAGTAAAACATCGTCAGTCTCTTCATAAAGGCAGGAGTGGGCATGTTGCCAAAGGAGCTCCTCAGAGGACCGACCCTTGTAGGAAAGGAAACATTTCGTCATCTAGTCAAATCCATGAAACAAATAAAACACAACAGCGACCAAACGATATTGCTAAGTGCAGGAACTATCTTAGCAGTGGGTAGGTGTGTGACTGCAATTCGGCTACAGATATGCATGGAGGCGAGAATAATTTCTTATCATTTCTGGAGATGGTTGGCATTTTCTTTCATTATTGATATCACAACCTGAATTTTGCAGAATTACAAAGAGCACAGTTGTCAAAGTTCGTCTCTTAAAGAAAGCAGACAGCAACAAAATTGTTAAAGGTAAACCAAAGCGATCTTTTAATCAATTTGCCGGAGGGAGTGGCGAGATCTACAAAGAGCACACACGTTGCTCAGTGCTTCTCGGGCTCCACTCAAAGAACAAAGGAAAGTTAGTGTAATTATACATTTTCTTATCAATAAAACACATCTTCTAAATCTGAGTGAAAGATCCGTAGCCTAAGGGAAACAAGGGAGACTGGACCCATATATTTGCAATGTCACCCTTATGCTCAACTCTGGCACAGCTTCAGTACAGCTGCCCATTGCGGAAGACAACTAACCCCATTTTGTTTTCAAATGACTTCCATCTTGGTTCCATAATCGGCATCCGTCTGTGAACTAAAACAAGCATGTAAGACTTGGATGAAAGCCACTACCTTGTCCTTAGCTGGGACAAGCACTTCAGACAGATATCTAATATCGTGCTCTGCCCAGACAATACATCTCTATGTTAACACATTGCTAATACATTATTTCAGTGATTAGTATAAACCAAGCTTCTAAGATTTTCCCAGAATGTATTATTCTTTAAAATTTGACTGCTTCCCTGATTTTCAAGCAAGTATCTATTTTTAACTTACGGACCAAATTAAACTCTTTCACAGCGAGGTCAGGATAAACTTGCTTTACTTGTTACGTAACGCATAAATGCATCAAAACTTTATTTACAACAACAATTTGAAATGCCCAAGAAGGAACTGCAGATGCTGGAAATAGAAGGTCGACAAAAAATGCTGGAGAAACTTAGTGGGTGAGGCAGCATCTATGGAGCAAAGGAAATAGACAACGTTCGACCCGAAACCGTTCTTCAGACTGATGTGAGGGTGGGGGGAGAGAAGAAAGGAAGAGGTGGAACCCGTGGGCTGAGGGAGAGCTGAGAAGGGGAGGAGTAAGTAGGGACTACCTGAAATTAGATAACGAGATTGATCCCTGGGTGGGAGTGTGATATGGGGGAACGTTTAAAAAGACTCGGCTTGTTTTCACTGGAGATTAGAAGGATGAGGGGAGATCTTATTGAAACATATAACATTATTAAAGGACTGGAGAAACATGAGGCAGGAAAAATGTTCCAATGTTGGGCTAGTCCAGAACCAAGGGCCACAGTCTTAGAATAAAGGGAAGACCATTTAAGACTGAGGTGAGGAAAAACGTTTTCACCGAGAGAGTTGTGAATTTGTGGAATTCCCTGCCACAGAGGGCAGTGGAGGCCAAATCACTGGGTGGGTTTGAGAGTTAGTTTTAGGGGCTAGTGGAATCAATGGATATGGGGAGAAGGCAAGCACGGGTTATTGATTGGGGACGATTAGCGGCGATCACTATGAATGGCGGTGCTGGCTCGAAGGGCTGAATGGCCTCCTCCTGCACCTATTTTCTATTTTTTTCTATGTTTAAGTAAATGTTCATATCACAGTGCTGGGGTGCAGACTGCTCAAGCGGAATATAAGGTGCTCCTCCTCCAATTTACGATGGGCCTCACTCTGGTCATGAAGGAGGCCCAGTACAGAATGGTCGGATTCGGAATGTGAGGGGAAGTTGAAGTGCTGAGCGACCGGGGGATCAGTTTGGTTATTGTGAACCGAGCAGAGGTGTTCGACATGTGTGCGTGAGTCTGTGTGTGCGTTTGAGAGTGTGTGTGT
>CAUPSL010001562.1:0-62109 GCA_963514005.1 Raja brachyura | reverse complement strand
GTAGTGTGGGGGGGGGACACAGGTGTAGTGTGTGTGTGGGGGACAGGTGTAGTGTGTGTGTGGGGGACAGGTGTAGTGTGTGTGTGGGGGACAGGTGTAGTGTGTGTGGGGGGGACAGGTGTAGTGTGTGTGTGTGGGGGGGACGGGTGTAGTGTGGGGGGGACAGGTGTAGTGTGGGGGGGGCAGGTGTAGTGTGGGGGGGGACAGGTGTAGTGTGGGGGGGACAGGTGTAGTGTGTGTGTGTGGGGGGGACGGGTGTAGTGTGGGGGGGACAGGTGTAGTGTGGGGGGGGCAGGTGTAGTGTTGGGGGGGGACACAGGTGTAGTGTGTGTGTGGGGGACAGGTGTAGTGTGTGTGTGGGGGGGGGACAGGTGTAGTGTGGGGGGGACAGGTGTAGTGTGGGGGGGACAGGTGTAGTGTGTGTGTGGGGGGGACAGGTGTAGTGTGTGTGTGCGGGGGGACAGGTGTAGTGTGGGGGGGACAGGTGTAGTGTGGGGGGGTCACCGGTGTAGTGTGGGGGGGGGGTCACAGTGTAGTGTGGGGGGCAGGTGTAGTGTGGGGGGGACAGGTGTAGTGTGTGTGGGGGGGGGGCAGGTGTAGTGTGTGTGTGTGTGGGGGGGGACAGGTGTAGTGTGGGGGGGACAGGTGTAGTGTGTGAGTGTGGGGGGGGGTCACCGGTGTAGTATGGGGGGGACAGGTGTAGTGTGGGGGGGACAGGTGTAGTGTGGGGGGGACAGGTGTAGTGTGTGTGTGGGGGGGACAGGTGTAGTGTGTGTGTGGGGGGGGACAGGTGTAGTGTGGGGGGGACAGGTGTAGTGTGGGGGGGGTCACCGGTGTAGTGTGGGGGGGGGTCACAGTGTAGTGTGGGGGGCAGGTGTAGTGTGGGGGGGGACAGGTGTAGTGTGTGTGGGGGGGGGGCAGGTGTAGTGTGTGTGTGTGTGGGGGGGGACAGGTGTAGTGTGGGGGGGACAGGTGTAGTGTGTGAGTGTGGGGGGGGGTCACCGGTGTAGTATGGGGGGGACAGGTGTAGTGTGGGGGGGACAGGTGTAGTGTGGGGGGACAAGTGTAGTGTGTGTGGGGGGGGACAGGTGTAGTGTGGGGGGGACAGGTGTAGTGTGGGGGGGGACAGGTAGTGTGGGGGGGACAGGTGTAGTGTGGGGGGGGGACAGGTGTAGTGTGGGGGGGGACAGGTGTAGTGTGGGGGGGGACAGGTGTAGTGTGGGGGGGGGGACAGGTGTAGTGTGGGGGGGACACAGGTGTAGTGTGTGTGGGGGGGGACAGGTGTAGTGGGGGGGGACAGGTGTAGTGTGGGGGGGGGGACAGGTGTAGTGTGGGGGGAGGGGGACAGGTGTAGTGTGTGTGGGGGGGGGACAGGTGTAGTGTGTGTGGGGGGGACAGGTGTAGTGTGGGGGGGACACGGGTGTAGTGTGGGGGGGACACGGGTGTAGTGTGGGGGGGACAGGTGTAGTGTGGGGGGGACAGGTGTAGTGTGGGGGGGACAGGTGTAGTGTGGGGGGGACAGGTGTAGTGTGGGGGGGACAGGTGTAGTGTGGGGGGGGGACAGGTGTAGTGTGGGGGGGGGGACAGGTGTAGTGTGGGGGAGGGGACAGGTGTAGTGTGGGGGGGGGGACAGGTGTAGTGTGGGGGGGACAGGTGTAGTGTGGGGGGGACAGGTGTAGTGGGGGGGGGGACAGGTGTAGTGTGTGTGTGTGGGGGACAGGTGTAGTGTGGGGGGGACAGGTGTAGTGTGTGAGTGTGGGGGGGTCACCGGTGTAGTGTGGGGGGTCACAGTGTAGTGTGGGGGGGACACCGGTGTAGTGTGTGTGTGTGGGGGGGGACAGGTGTAGTGTGTGTGCGTGGGGGGGACAGGTGTAGTGTGTGGGGGGACAGGTGTAGTGTGGGGGGGGCAGGTGTAGCGTGGGGGGGGGACAGGTGTAGTGTGGGGGGGACAGGTGTAGTGTGGGGGGGGACAGGTGTAGTGTGGGGGGGGACAGGTGTAGTGTGGGGGGTCACAGTGTAGTGAGGGGGGACAGGTGTAGTGTGGGGGGGGTCACAGGTGTAGTGTGGGGGTTCACAGTGAAGTGTGGGGGGACAGGTGTAGTGTGGGGGGGGACAGGTGTGTGTGGGGGACAGGTGTGTGTGGGGGACAGGTGTAGTGTGTGTGTGGGGGGGGACAGGTGCAGTGTGTGTGGGGGGGGGCAGGTGTAGTGTGGGGGGGGCACAGGTGTAGTGTGGGGGGGACAGGTGTAGTGTGGGGGGGACAGGTGTAGTGTGGGGGGGACAGGTGTAGTGTGGGGGGGACAGGTGTAGTGTGGGGGGGACAGGTGTAGTGTGGGGGGGACAGGTGTAGTGTGGGGGGGACAGGTGTAGTGTGGGGGGGACAGGTGTAGTGTGGGGGGGCACAGGTGTAGTGTGGGGGGGACAGGTGTAGTGTGGGGGGGACAGGTGTAGTGTGGGGGGGACAGGTGTGTGGGGGGGACAGGTGTGTGTGTGGGGGGGGACACAGGTGTAGTGGGGGGGGGACACAGGTGTAGTGTGGGGGGGACAGGTGTAGTGTGGGGGGGGACAGGTGTAGTGTGGGGGGGGACAGGTGTAGTGTGGGGGGGGACAGGTGTAGTGTGGGGGGAGACAGGTGTAGTGTGGGGGGGCACAGGTGTAGTGTGGGGGGGCACAGGTGTAGTGTGGGGGGGACAGGTGTAGTGTGGGGGGGACAGGTGTGGTGTGGGGGGGCACAGGTGTAGTGTGGGGGGGGACACAGGTGTAGTGTGGGGGGGACAGGTGTAGTGTGGGGGGGGACAGGTGTACTGTGTGGGGGGGGACACAGGTGTAGTGTGGGGGGGACACAGGTGTAGTGTGGGGGGGACACAGGTGTAGTGTGGGGGGGACACAGGTGTAGTGTGGGGGGGACACAGGTGTAGTGTGGGGGGGACAGTTGTAGTGTGTGGGGGAACAGGTGTGGTGTGGGGGGGGACAGGTGCAGTGTGGGGGGGGACAGGTTAGTGTGGGGGGGACACAGGTGCAGTGTGGGGGGGACACGTGTAGTGTGGGGGGGACACGTGTAGAGTGGGGGGTGACGGGTGTAGTGTGGGGGGTGACGGGTGTAGTGTGGAGAGTTGACAGGTATAGTGGGGGGGGACAGGTGTAGTGTGTGGGAGGGGCAGGTGTAGTGTGGGGGGAACAGGTTAGTGTGGGGGGGGAAGACAGGTGTAGTGTGGGGGGGAACAGGTTAGTGTGGGGGGGAGACAGGTGTAGTGTGGGGGGGAACAGGTTAGTGTGGGGGGGGGGACAGGTGTAGTGTGGGCGGGGGAGGGAGGGAGGGGAGACCTTGGTGGAGGTGGGGAAAGGTGGGAGAAATGTTGTGAAATAAACCCGGGATGTGGAACTCGGGAGGGGGTAGATGTAGTGTGGGGGGAGAGGGAGACCCAGGGAGGGCAGAGAGGGGTGGGCTAGGAAAGGGTGGGCGTAGAGAGGGTGGGGGTAGAGAGAGGGTGAGGGTTGAGAGGTGGGGGTAGGCGTAGAGAGGGGGGTGTAGAGAGAAGGGGGGTGTAGACAGAGGAAGGGGGGGAGAGAAGCCCAGGGAGAGGTAAGAAAGGGAGACACAGGGGGAAGGCAGAGAGAAGCGGGGGGAGGGGGGGATGAGAGAGGAAGACTGAGGGTATTCTGAGGGATAATACACACATGACAATGTAGACAAGAGCTGGTTATGGTTTTATGCGTGGGATATCATGTCTCACAAATCCAATTGAGTTTTTTGAAACTGTGACCAAAATGGTTGATGATGGCAGAGCTGTAGAAGTTGTATATATGGATTTCAGCAAGGTATTTGACCAGGTTCTGCATGGTAGGCTGCTTTGGAAGGTTAGATCACATAGGATTCAAGGAGAGATAGCTGAATGGCTAGAAAGTAGACACAAAATGGTGGGGAACTCAGCGGGACTGGAGAGAAGGAATGGGAGACGTCATGCTAGGCTTTGTCACATCCCCACCTCTAGGTAGAGAATTGGCTTCATGGAAGGAAGCAGAAGGTGTTGGTGGAAGGTTGTTTTTCGGACTGGAGACGCGTGCCTCTGGTCACAGTTACTCTGTGACACCCATATCAATAATTTGGATGAAAAGGTACAAGGCATAGGTAGTAAGTTTGCAGATGACACTAAAGTGGGTGGTATTGTAGATAGTGAAGATGGTTGTCAAACATTGCAGCAGGATCTTGACCAGTTGGGCAGGTGGGCTGAGGAACGGTTGATGGAATTTAATACAGAGAAGTGTGAGGTGTTGCATTTTGGGAAGTCTAACAAGGGCAGGACGTACGCAGTGAATGGTCGGCCTCTGGGTAGTGTTGTAGAGCAGAGGGATCTAGGAGTACAGGTGCATGGTTCCTTGAAAGTAGCATCATAGGTAGATAGTGGTCAAAAAGGCATTCATCAGTCAGACTATTGAGTGTAAATGTTGAGCATGAATATTGAGTATAATTGTTATAAATGTTGAGATCCCCGCACATTAAAACATAGAAACATAGAAAAATAGGTGCAGGAGTAGGCCATTCGGCCCTTCGAGCCTGCACCGCCATTCAATGTACCTGCCTTCTCTCCATACCCCCTGATCCCTTTAGCCACAAGAGCCACATCCAACGCCCTCTTAAATATAGCCAATGAACTGGCCTCAACTACCTTCTGTGGCAGAGAATTCCAGAGACTCACCACTCTCTGTGTAAAGAATGTTTTCCTCATCTCGGTCCTAAAGGAATTCCCCCTTATCCTTAGACTGTGACCCCTTGTTCTGGACTCCCCCAACATCGGGAACAATCTTCCAGCATCTAGCTGTCCAACCCCTTAAGAATTTTGTAAGTTTCTATAAGATCCCCCCTCAATCTTCTAAATTCCAGCGAGTACAAGCTGAGTCTATCCAATCTTTCCTGATATGAAAGTCCTGACATCCCAGGAATCAGTCTGGTGAATCTTCTCTGTACCCCCTCTATGGCAAGGATGTCTTTCCTCAGATTTGGAGACCAAAACTGTACGCAATACTCCAGGTGTGGCCTCACCAAAACCCTGTACAACTGCAGTAGAACTTCCCTGCTCCTATACTCAAATCCTTTCGCTATGAATGCTAACATACCATTTGCTTTCTTCACTGCGTAGGTCCTGCCCTTGTTAGACATCCCAAAATGCAACACCTCGCACTTCTCTGTATTAAATTCCATCGACCATTCCTCAGCCCACCTGCCCAACTATTCCACACCAGGGACAATTTTTACAAACCAATTAACCTACAAACCTGAATGTCTTTGGAGTGTGGGGGGAAACCAAACTTCTCGGAGAAAACCCACGGGGTCACGGGTAGAACGTACACACTCCGTACAGACAAGCACCCAGGATTACCCAAGGTAGCCAGGATTGAACCCAGGTCTCTGGCGCTGTAAGGCAGCAACTCTACCGCTGCGCCACATGTTGCCAGGACTTCGCATTTCTGCAAGTTAACATCTTCAACGACCTATCCTGGGCCCAGCATGAAGAAAGTACATCAACAGCTTCACTTTCTTAGAGGTTTCAAGAGATCCAGCATGTCACCAAATACTCTAACAAACTTCTACAGATGTACTGAGAAAGCATCGTGGGTGGATACAACATGCTGGAGTAACTCAGCGGGACAGGCAGCATCTCTGGAGAGAAGGAATGGGTGGCGTTTCAAGTCGAGACCCTTCTTTAGACTTCCCGTTGCTTCTCCCCAGAGGTGCTGCCTGTCCCGCTGAGTTACTCCAGCATTTTGTGCCTACCTTCGATTTAAACGGGCATCTGCGGTTCCTTCCACCACACTGGTTGCATCATGGTCTGGTTTTGATATTTCCAACTTACAGGAACGCAAGAGTGTGCAGAGAGTGGCGGACTGGTCCATTACCGCCACAGCCCTCCTCATCATCAAAAGCATCCACGAGGCAGCTTTACACTGTACCTCAGTACCCATGACTATAAACTAAACTAATAGACAATAGGTGCAGGAGTAGGCCATTTGGCCCTTCGAGTCAGCACCACCATTCAATGTGATCACGGCTGATCATCCCCAATCAGTACCCCGTTCCTGCCTTCTCCCCATATCCCCTGACTGCTATTTTTAAGAGCCCTATCTAGCACACTCTTGAAAGCATCCAGAGAACCTGCCTCCACCACCCTCTGAGGCAGAGAATTCCACAGACTCACCACTCTGAGAAAAAGTGTTTCCTCGTCTCCGTTCTAAATAGCTTACTCCTTATTCTTAAACTGTGGCCACTGGTTCTGGACTCCCCCAGCATCGGTAACATGTTTCCTGCCTCTAGTGTGTCCAAGCCCTTAACAAGCCCTTATATGTTTAAATGAGATCCGCATAAAGATTTTATTTCATTCTCCCAGTACATCCATTTCTTGTATTGATCCTGATGACAAGAATTCCCACAGTCACTTCTGAAATGCATCCCTTCTTTAAAACAAATACTGTATGGCAGAGGATAGGAACATACCATGGTTGTTATTTTGTTTCAGAGGGAAATGGGGAACATTTAAGAAACTATTGGGGGGTGAACTTCTCATCAGTGAGAGGAAGCTATGGACACACACTGGCCACACACTTATCTCACCACTGCCATCAGGAAGAAGGTACAGGAGCCTGAAGACTGTAACGTCCAGGTTCAGGAACAGCTTCTTCCCCGCAGCCATCAGGCTATTAAACACAACAAATAAGCTCTGAGCTCTGAACTGCAAAAGACTATATTATTATTTGCTATTTGCTCTATATTTGTTATTTATTGAACTTTTTCTTTTTTTCCCCATTATATACAATGTTTACATATTCACACATTCTGTTGTGCTGCAGCAAGTAAGAATTTCATTGTCCCAGCCGGGACATGTGACAAAAAAACACTCTTGACTCTTGACTTGGAAGAGGATCCTTAAGGATAAGATCTGCATGCATTTGGAAGAGAATGGCCTTTTTAGGGGCAGTCAGAATGGCTTTGTCAGTTCATGTCGTACAAACTTGATCGAGTTTTTGAGGAGGTGGCAGGTGATTGAAGAGGATAGGGCAGTGGAGTATTTGACAAGGTCTCTCGTGGAGGTGGTCTGGCGATGGATGGGGCCTCTTAATTCCTCTTCCCATTTCCCACCTTCCTGTCTGTTCACTTACCTAAAAAAACTGATATAGGACCATTGGAAACATTTTGGGTCTGCATTCCTTGGAGCTTAGAATGAGGTGTGATCTTATTCAAATATATAAGATTGTAAGAAGGCTCAACATGGCAGATCTTGAGAGGTACACAAAAGGCTGGAGAAACTCAGCGGGTGCAGCAGCATCTAAGGAACAAAGGAGATGGGCGACGTTTCGGGTCGAGACCCTTCTTCAAACATATTGAATATTGAGAGGTTTCAGTTGGAGTGTCATAAATAATGACACGGATTCAAAGTAAAGGGTAGGTCTGGAATTCTCTGCCGCTTGTAGGAATAGACTTATGGAGGACTGACAGAGACGAGTTGAGGGCAGCATTAATCAGCCAAGGAGACACAAGAGGCTACAAATGCTGGAATCTTTTACCTTTTAGATGTTGAGTAAAACGCAAAATGCTGGAGGACTGCAGAGGGTCGAGCAGCATTCGTGGAGTGAATGGACAAATTATGCCATGGGTTGGGATTATTCTTCGGATTGATTAACCTTGATATTGAATGGTGGAGCAGGTTTGAGGGGCCTGGCATTATTTTCTTGTAATCTTATTCCCAACTTTAAAACCTTTGACCTCCATCTATTTGTGCTGCCACCTTGGGATCTATGGGCGTACGTCCTAATCCCTTTAGTTTAATTTAGAGATACAGTATGGAAACGGGCCCTTCAAGTCTGCACTGATCAGCGATCCCTGCACACTAGCATTTTCCTGCACACACTAGGGACATAAACAGGCAATGGGCTTTTGTACCTAATGGATCGCCACCATTATTCTCTACACCCTATACCAAGCTAAGTTAGGATTGCAGTTAGACACATGGCATAACTCAGCAGGACAGGCAGCCTCTCTGGAGTGATGGAATGGGTGACGTTTCAGATCGAGACCTTTCTTCAGACCCGACTCGAAACGTCACCAATACCTTCTCCCCAGAGATGCTGCCTGCTCTGCTGAGTTACTCCAGAAGGATGTGTGGGGATCTTATTGAAACATATAAGATTATAAAAGGTTTGGATACGCTAGAGGCAGGAAACATGTTCCCGATGTTGGGGGAGTCCAGAACCAGGGGCCACCGTTTAAGAATAAGGGGTAAGCCATTTAGAACGGAGAAGAGGAAACACTTTTTCACACAGAGTTGTGAGTCTGTGGAATTCTCTGCCTCAGAGGGCCGTGGAGGCCGGTTCTCTGGATACTTTCAAGAGATATCTAGCTAGGGCTCTTAAAGATAGCTGAGTCAGGGGATATGGGGAGAAGGCAGGAACCGGGTACTGATTGGGGATGACCAGCAATGATCACAATGAATGGTGGTGCTGGCTCGATGGGCCAAATGGCCTACTCCTGTACCTATTGTCTATTGTCTAATTTTGTGTCTACGGTTTAAACTAGCATCTGTAGTTCCATCCAACACATTAGGATTGCAGATGATATATTGCCCAATGAGAATGACTCTGGGAGTCTGCACACAGGGCGATTGCTTAATTGATCTGAGGGGCAGCACTCTCAGTTTGGAGACCAATACCTGAACATTCTCCAGGAAGACTGCAGCGTGGACAGCTCAGGAGCAATGTCTTACACTGATAAGCATCTTCATTATTTCCACTTTCTCCATCGCCCTTGTCTCTATTCATACTTTTTTATGCTCATAAGGTAGCTTTGGCAGAAAAAGTAAAGGAGAATCTTAAGAAATTGTACAGGTATACAGTATTAAGAGTAAAAGGGCACACCAGGAAGCTGTAGGCTGGCGTGCCTGACATAAGGGGCTTCCAAGGGACAGGATCTACCTGTATTTGGAAAGGCAAGAACAACACAGCCACCAAAACTGTGTGTGTGTGTGTGGGAAATCATGTCTCGTGAAGAGGTGACAAAGAGGATTGAGGAAGGCCAGGGTGGTTAATGTCAACATGGGCCCATGGTAGGCTTGTTGAGAAGGTTGGATGGATTGGGATGGAGAATCAACTTGTTAATTGGATACAATATTGGCTGAGCGAAGAAGCCAGAGGGTGGTAGTGGGGAAGAGTTATTCAGATCGCAGGCCTGTGACCATGGTAAGCAGCACGGGCCAATGGTGGTCCCACTGGTGATGGCAATGTTGTCAACATGGTTCGTACATTTGCGGATGACTCTAACATTGATGGTATTGTAGAAGTGGAGACGCTTATTTAAGATTACAACAGGATTTAGATGAACTATTTAAAAAAACTTCAACCAGCTACAGGAAGGAATGTCTGTGATGGACTGGGCTGCATCCATGCTGGGAATGGTACGCAATGATATTGGCTGGAACAGGATGTTGGTTGGAACAATAGGGAGAGGTTGGATTTGCTGTGTGAGGTTGAGGGGTGACCAGATAGGAAATAATGAGGGGTGTAGATAAGTTGAATGTTTAGTCTATTTTCCAGAGTAGGAGAGTTTAACACCAGTGGGCAGAGATTTAAGTGAGAAGGGAACGATTTAAACAAGAGCCAAGTGCACATTTTTCAGTCGGAGTAATGGAAATATGGAATGAGCTGCCAAAGGAAACAGTTACTTTTTCAATGTTTAAAAAGCATTCAGACAGATATATGGATTGGAAATGTTTAGAGGGATATGGACAAATTGGGCTGAACTATGCTGTTGGACCTGATGGCTCTATTCTTTAATAAGCAATTTACATTGCATGCATTAGCTACACACGGCTGTGGAATGTGCTGGTAAGGAATCTGGCTAAGAACGCAGTGTTTTTCAAATCCAGCTTCGTGGATTTTTATTCTTCTTAACAGCTGGGACGAAACTCACTTTGGAAAAATGGGAAGTTATTACATCAACCAGACATTTTTCTTTGATGTTCATCCTCCACTGGGCAAGGTATGAATTCCTCTATAAAGAATTAAAGAAATAAAAGATGACGAGGATTGTTGTGGAATGAGAGAGCAGTGGAGAAAACTGTCTATAATAATAATTAATATTGGATGAAAGAGTGTCATTAGCATCTCTTTGGGGAAATGTCTATTTTGTTTTCTTTTTTCTTAATGTGTTTTGGCTAAAAGCACAGTTTGTTGCAGTTACAGACCACTTGCAGAGCCATGCAGCATGGAAATAAGCCCTTCGGCCCAACTTGCCCATGCTGACCAAGGTGCCCCATCTAGTCCCATTTACCCTCCAAGCCTTTCCTCTCCGTGTATCTGTCCAAATGCCCAACTGAAGTCACAGGGTCTTAAATAGTCCCATCAGCCCATCCTGTCCATGCTGTTCATCAAGGACATATGATACGTAGCTTTTTCTGCCGTGGTTATTCAGGCAGTCAGCTGGATAAAGTCTGCTGCTCAAGTCCCTTTCCATACTTGGACTTTTAACATTGATGTTATCTCTCAAACCCGTCTGAGTTGCCTCGAACTGTGACAGGGCAGCAAATCCGTGGTGATATTCTGATCACCTGGAATAAACAAATGTCACATCCTTGGAAAGAGCGATAATCAGAGTTAATATTTCAGATAACATCCTAACATTGTGCGTATCAAATGCCAGGTGTGTAAATAGTTTCCGGCTGCAGATCTGATGTCTGATCTGCTGCGTAATTCCTGTTACAAACTTTCTGCCGTACTTTGAACCTTATTTTGCATTTGCATTTTTAACTTGTACTTGTAGATGACCCAGCTATCAAAACATTTTCCCCAAGTATAGCCTGACCAACCTATAATAATTTTAAACAATTCTGAGGTGACATTTAAATCTTATTTCTAATGTAAAGCCCTGGTTTCTCCATTCTGATGTAATCCTTGCATGTCTTTTTACTTTCTCTAATATTTTAATGTCCTTCGGTAACAGAGAGAATCGAACTGCAGTGCTTTCTGGATTTGACCATTTGTCGTGTACAATTTAAGATCACTATTTTTGACTTTTTTGTCTAGAATATATCCCAGTTCTCCCTTTGCTTTTCGATTGCTTTCCATGACCGGGTGCTGCTTTTAATGTTGTGTTTACCTGTAAGTTTTTTTGGCTGTGTGCATTGTTATCATAATCCTGTTTTTTAGATGTTAATTGGATTAGCGGGATATCTCACTGGATATGACGGTACCTTCCCCTTTAAGAAACCTGGAGACAAGTATGAACACCACCACTATTATGGCATGAGAGCGGTAAGAAATGGCGGATGAACCAGTGTTCAGGAGGTCATATACTTAAACTGCAGGTACCTTGTGAGGAAAAGGACCAGAGAGATACCAGTCTGTATATGGGAATTTTTTTTAGATGTACCGTTCGAAAGTCAGTGTAGCGTGCAGATTTTGCAACAAAAGATATTTAAAACGAAAAGTACACTATGGTGATGTTTCCTGGCGTTCTTCTTTGTAATTGCCCGCCGAATATCTTAGATGCTTGTTTCACATGTACATTAGTTTTCATCACCTTTCAAGGTGATACAAACTAGTTTGGACAATGTTTTGTGCTGTGCGACTATAGCTTCTTAATATCATTAGTCAAGCTGCTCTTGGAGTATTGTCTGCAGTTCCCATCACCAGGAAGGATGCAGTCAAGATTCATAGATGGGACTGAAGGGCTGGAGTTATGAGGAGAGACTGGATAGACAAGGGATTGTTTTCCTGGAGTGAAGGATACTGAGAGATGATTTTACCCAGTAGTATAAAATGATGAGGGCCAGAGATAGAATAGAGAGTCACAGTGAGGAATGTGGTGGATGTTTATATTAAATTTTATTTCATGTGGCTGTGTGTTTAGTTGCTTTTCACTTAGTATGGCTGTATGGTAACTCACTGAACCTTAATTGGTTAGGTGTCAATAAACACAAACTTGAACTTGAGACTAGAGGAAACACAAAGTAACGGGTTTAAGGTGAGAATGGTGGAGACAAAGGAAATCTGAGGGGCAGGTTTTTCACAGGGAGGATGGTGGGTAAATGAAATAAACTGCCAGAGGTGGGTACAATTAAAATACATTTGGAAAGGCTCATGAAAGGTTAAGAGGGCAGTGTTTGGCATGGGCCAGCATGAACTAGTTGGGCTGATAGGCCTGCCTTCGTGCTGTTTGACTCCGTGATTCTATGGTATAGACATCTGAAAGTGTAGTTTCCACCCTCTGATTACTATTTTTAATTTCTAATGTTAACTTGTTCTGTCTTGTGTGCTCTTTGTTCTCAATATCTCCAGCTCTGTGCAACCCTGGGCTCCTGCCTTGTTCCTTTTGCATATCTCATTGTTTTGGAGCTGACCAGATCACACAATGCTGCTCTTCTCGCTGCTGTCATTTTGATATTTGGTAAGTTTCTCTGGTTCTATTGAAATATCTTACTCACTCTTTGCCAGAGTAATTGTAAATATTCTGATTATACAGGACACTACCTTCAAACATTGTCACTTTTGTGGGTATATAGAATCATACAACAATTGTGTGGCTGTGTAGAATCTTACAACAGATAATACCATACATAAATACTATTAAACTGAACTGGAGCCCAATAGGTATAGTGAAGGGACAGATACAGTGCAGAATGTAGTTCTCAGCATTGCAGCCCAATAGGCCCAGAGACAAAGTCCAAGCCCTGCAATGAGATAGAGGAGAATTAGACAGTGCACTAGCTTATGCAAAGACCATTCTGAAGTCTGATGTCAGAGGAGAAGATGCTGTTCCTGAGTCTGTTGGTGCAACATTCTGTATCTTCTGCCCAACTGGAGCAGGAAGGAGAAGCAATGACTGAGGTGGGACAAGACATTGAATTTACGTTGGCTGCATGAAATGTAGATGGAGTTGATGGTGAGAAGCCTGGACTGTGTGATGGACTGGGCTACATCTCCAATGGTGGGGAGTGTGGACTGTGTGATGGACTGGGCTACATCTCCAATGGTGGGGAGTGTGGTCTGTGTGATGGACTGGACTACATGTATAATGGTGAGAAGACTGCACTGTGTGACGGACTGGGCTACATCTATAATGGTGAGAAGACTGCTCTGTATGACGGACTGGGCTACATCTATAATGGTGAGAAGCCTGCACTGTGTGACGGACTGGACTACATCTACAATGGTGAGAAGACTGCTCTGTGTGATGGACTGGGCTACATCCACAGCTCGCTGCAATATCTTACAGTCTTGGGCAGAGTTGTTTTCAAACCAAGCTGTGATGCAACCAAGCAGTATTATCCATCTCCACCTATCACCACCAGCTGCTGTCTCCCAACTCCACCCCTTCCATTGACTACCTGGCTCCATCTGCCCAAGTTTCCTCTCCTCACCTGGTTCTACCTATTACCTGGCAGACCCTCACCTCTTTATACCACCTATCTCCCCCTTACTTTCTCAGCCCTGATGCAGGGCCTCCACCCGAATGGCTCGCCTTCCCTCTGCTTCCGCTGAGATCCTCAAGTAGTTTATTTGTTGTAATGAGTCCTGGATGTATTCAGTCCTGGATGGTGCGGAGCTATTCCGTCAGTACTGTTAGAGCTTTGATCATCTAATGAAGTAGTTAGTTGAGTTTGAGTCTTGCATTTGCAGACGGACCGAGTGCTGATCAGCCTTGATCTGGAAATTACTGATGTTGTTCAACCCGTTGGAAACAATAACTTCTAGATTTAAACATATCTTTTGCATAATTGGATGAATGACTGCAACGTTTCTTTTCCTTGACAGATACTGGATGTATAACTATTTCACAATATATCTTGTTGGATCCAATCCTAATGTTCTTTATTCTGGGAGCAGTACTCAGCACGCTCAGGTTCAACGCGATGAAGGACAGGTCGGTAACAATTATTTACCAAGCCTAATCAAGTGGTCGGTAACTGTGTCACACGGCCTGAGCCACAACAGATTGCATTTTGCTTCATACTTATCTGAGCTCACTTTGCAGGTACAACTATTATCAAAGACAGAATCTGAACGTTCAGTACAACATTGTCTGATTAGGCTTTGCAGAATACCTTGAAGTGGGTTGAAATATCAAGGAGGGAATCCCAAAGCTTTGGGCCTGGAGATCTGGGAACGCCACTGTCGGTGGGGGCTCTGTTAACTCGGGCAATCAAAAGCGAGAAGAGAGGATTGCAAGATTTGAGGGGGCTAAGCAGAAGACAGACTCAAAGCCATGGAAGGGTTTGACAACTTGAGAATTGCGGCAGTGAAACAGAAATGGATACTGCCTGAGTATCCACGGTGCAATGAGGTGGCAAGTCCAAACATTGCAATCCTTTGCATGATGAAGTCAAGGAGTGATTGAGTTATTCAGCACAGAAACTGACCCGTTAGCTCAACTTGTCTCATTTGCCTGAGTTTGACCCATTTCCCTCTAAGACTTTGCTATCCATGTACCTGTCAAGTGTCTTTTAAAGGCTGATATTAAGTGCTTGAACTGTTGCCTGTGGCAGCTTGTTGCATAAACCCACCGACACTGTGTGAAGAAGGGTCTCGACTCCTACGCTCCATAGATGCTGCCTCACCCACTGAGTTTCTCCAGCGTTTTTGTCTACCTTCGATTTTCCAGCATCTGCAGTTCTTTCTTAAGCACTGTGTGCAAGTCACGTTTATCTTCTTTGGTGTATGGAAAGCAAGATGGTTTTTTAACACGAGCTGTGGTTGATATCTCGAACATGCTGCCGTAGCAGGTGGTGGAATCGCGTACAATTACTATGTTTAAGAGGTATTTGGACAGGTACATAAATAATCATGCTGGCCAAGATCTCCCGCCTACACTAGTCACACATGCCCATGTTTGGTCTATATCCCTCAATCTTTCCTGTCCATCTACCTGTCCAAATATATTTTAAATGTTATTATAGTCCCAGCCTCAACTTCCTTGGTATTTTTAAAAACTACGGGTGCCTATTAAATCTTCCCACTCTCACCTTAGGCCTTTGCCCTCTGGTTCTTGATTCCCCCACTCTGGATAAAAGACTGTATTCATCCTATTCCCCTCATAATCATATGCATCTCTGTAATATCAAGTAACCTTTATTGTCATTCAGACCTTTCGGTCTGAACGGAATTTCATGCCTTGCAGTCAAAACACAGAATAAAACAACAAAAACACACAATAAACACAGATTTAACATCCACCACAGTGAGTCCTCGCTGTGATGGAAGGCAAAAAGTCTTAAGTCCTTGTCTCTTCACTCCTTTTTCTCAAAGAAAACAAAAAAAAGAAAAAACAGACGGACTGCAGGCGAGCTGCTGCTGCTAGGGCAGCGCAGCCACTTCCGGATCACCCTTGGCCTCCTGCTCTCCAAGGAATAGCCCTAACCAGCCCAACTACTCAGCTCAGATTGTAGCTCAGGCCCTCAAATTCTGGCAACACCTCATCCCTGGATCACGTGGCTAAGAAGGACATACGTCAGACTCTATTTCTACGGGAATAAGGACACTTACGTCAGACTCCTATTCATGAATGTGCAGTTAGTAGTTAAGGAATATGATATAGTTGGAATTACAGAGACATGGCTCCACGGTGACCAAGGCTGGAAGCTAAACATGTAGGAAGCCAGAGGATTGGGAAACTTTCATAGGACAACAGAAGGAAACAAAACGGGCAATACGAGCTGAAAAGATGAAGTACGAGGGGAAGCTGGCCAGGAATATAAAGAAGGCCAGTAAAAGCTTCTTTAGATATGTTAAGGGAAAAAGAATAGCAAAATCAGATGTGGGTCCCTTAAAGGCAGACACAGGTAAAATTATTATGGGGAACAAGGAAATGGCAGAGGAGTTGAACAGGTACTTTGGATCGGTCTTCACTAAGGAGGACACAAACAATCTCCCAGAAGTACTGGAGGACAGAGGATCTAAGGGGGTAGAGGAACTGAAAGAAATTTTCATTAGGCAAGAAATAGTATTGGGTAGGCTAATGGGACTGAAGGATGATAAATCCCCTGGGCCTGATGGTCTGCATCCCAGGGTCCTCAGGGAGGTGGCTCTAGGAATACTGGACGCATTGGTGATCATTTTCCAATGTTCAATAGATTCAGGATCAGTTCCTGTGGATTGGAGGATAGCTAATGTTATCCCATTTTTCAAGAAAGGAGCGAGAGGGAAAACGGGGAATTACAGACCAGTTAGCCTGACTTCGGTGGTGGGAAAGATGCTGGAGTCAATTATTAAAGAGGTAATAATGGGGCATTTGGATAGCAGTAAAATGATTAGTCCAAGTCAGCATGGATTTATGAAAGGGAAATCATGCTTGACTAATCTTCTGGAATTTTTTGAGGATGTGACAAGTGAAATGGATGAAGGGGAGCCAGTGGATGTAGTGTGTCTAGACTTTCACAAAGCCTTCGATAAGGTCCCGCACGGGAGACTGGTGGCTAAAATTAGAGCACATGGTATTGGGGGTAGGGTGTTGACGTAGATAGAAAATTGGTTGGCAGACCGGAAGCAAAGAGTAGGAGTGGCAGAATGGCAGGCAGTGGCGAGTGGAGTGCCGCAAGGCTCGGTGTTGGGGCCGCAACTGTTTACCATATATATTAATGATTTGGAAGAGGGAATTAGGAGCAACACTAGCAAGTTTGCAGATGACACAAAGCTGGGTGGCAGTGTGAACTGTGAAGAGGATGTTACGAGTTTGCAGGGGGACCTGGACAGGTTGAGTGAGTGGGCAGATGTGTGGCAGATGCAGTATAATATAGATAAATGTGAGGTTATCCACTTTGGCAGCAAAAACAACGGGGCAGATTATTATCTCAATGGGGTTAGGTTAGGTAAGGGGGGGGGTACAGCGAGACCTGGGTGTCCTTGTACACCGGTCACTGAAAGTTGGCGTGCAGCTACAGCAGACAGTGAAGAAAGCTAATGGAATGTTGGCCTTCATCACAAGAGGATTTCAGTACAGGAGTAAAGAGGTTCTTCTGCAGTTGCATCGGGCTCTGGTGAGACCACATCTGGAGTATTGCGTACAGTTTTGGTCTCCTAATTTGAGGAAGGACATCCTTGTGATTGAGGCAGTGCAGCATAGGTTCACGAGATTGATCCCTGGGATGGTGGGACTGTCATATGAGGAAAGATTGAAAAGACTAGGCGTATTCACTGGAGTTTAGAAAGATGAGGGGGGATCTTATAGAAACATATAAAATTATAAATCGCATGTAGATAGGGTGGTAAAGAAAGCTTTTGGTGTGCTGGCCTTTATAAATCAGAGCATTGAATATAGGAGTAGGGAAGTAATGTTAAAATTGTACAAGGCATTGGTGAGACCAATTCTGGAGTATGGTGTACAATTTTGGTCGCCTAATTATAGGAAGGATGTCAATAAAATAGAGAGAGTACAGAGGAGATTTACTAGAATGTTGCCTGGGTTCCAGCAACTAAGTTACAGAGAAAGGTTGAACAAGTTAGGTCTTTTATTCTTTGGAGCGCAGAAGGTTAAGGAGAGACTTGATTGAGGTCTTTAAAATGATGAAGGGGATAGACAGAGTTGATGTGGATAAGCTTTTCCCATTGAGGGTAGGGAAGATTCAAACAAGAGGGCATGACATGAGAATTAAGGGTCAGAAGTTTAGGGGTAACATGAGGGGGAACTTCTTCACTCAGAGAGTGGTGGCTGTGTGGAATGATCTTCCAGCAGAAGTGGTGGAGGCAGGATTGATTTTAACATTTAAAAGTAAAGTGGATAGGTATATGGACGGGAAGGTAATGGAGGGGTATGGTCTGAGTGTAGGTAGATGGGACTAGGGGAAAATAAATGGTCGGCACGGACTGGAAGGGCCGAGAAGGCCTGTTTCCGTGCTGTAATTGTTATGTGGTTATTTGGTTATAAAAGGACTGGACAAGCTAGATGCTGGAAAAAGGTTCCCAATGTTGGGCGAGTCCAGAATCAGGGGCCACAGTCTTAGAATAAAGGGGAGGCCATTTAAGACTGAGGTGAGAAAAAACTTTTTTGACCCAGAGAGTTGTCAATTTGTGGAATTCCCTGCCACAGAGGGCAGTGGAGGCCAAATCACTGGATGGATTTAAGAGAGTTAGATAGAGCTCTAGGGGCTGGTGGAATCAAGGGATATGGGGAGAAGGCAGGCACGGGTTATTGATTGGGGACGATCAGCCATGATCACAATGAATGGCGGTGATGGCTCGAAGGGCCGAATTGTCGTCTCCTACACCTATTTTCTTTGTTTCTATGCAAGCGTATTCAATATTCAGGAAGGATAGACAGAAAGGAAGAGGAGGTTGGGTGACATTGTTGGTTAAAGAGGAGATTAATGCAATACCAAGGAGAGACATTAGCTTGGATGCTGTGGAATATGTAGGGGTAGAACTGTGGAATAGCCAAGGGCAAAAACGCATGTTGGAGTTGTATACAGACCACCAAACTGCAGTAGGGAGGTTGGGGACAGCATCAAGCATTAGGATGGAGAGTGACACTGTTAGTTCAGGGACAAGGGTCCTGAACTTGAAGAAAGGAGATTTTGAAGGTATGAGACGGGATTTAGCTAGGATAGACTGGCAAATTGTACTTAAAGATTTAAAGATCGCATTGATGAATTAAAAACATTGTTTATCACTGTCTGACGAAAAAATAAAATGGGGAAGACGGCTCAATTGTGGCTAACGAGGAAAGTCAAGGATAATGTTAAATCCAAGGAAAAGGCATATGAAATGGCCAGAGGATGCGGCAAACTGGAGGACTGGGAGAAATTTAGAACAAAGGGGTTAATTAAAAGAGGGGGAAAAGAGCATGAAAGAAAGCTTGCGGGGAATATAAAAACTGACTCTAAAAGCGTCTTCATATATGTAAAAAGGAGAAGATTAGAGAAGACAAATGTAGATCCCTTACAGTCAGAGACAGGTGAATTTATAATGAGAAACAAGGAAATGGCAGACCAGTTAAACAAATACTTTAGTTCTGTCTTCACTAAGGATAACACAAATAATCTAATGGAAATACTAGGGGACCGAGGAACTAATGGGAGGGAGGAACTGAACTGAATCCACATTAGTCAGGAAATGGTGTTGGGTAAACTGTTGGGACTGAAGGCAGATAAATCCGCAGAGCCAGATGGTCTGCATCCCAGAGTACTCAAGAAGTTCGCCCAAGAAATCATATAACCATATAACCATTACAGCACGGATACAGGCCTTCTCGGGTCCTTTTCAAAATGGCAGGCAATGACTAGTGGGGTGTCGCAAGGCTCAGTGCTAAGACCCCAGTTATTTACAATATATATTAACGATTTAGACGAGGGAATTAAATATGACATCCACAAGTTTGCGGATGACACAAAGCTGGCTGGCGGTGTGAGCTGCGATGAGGAAGCTATGAGGCTGCAGGATGACTTGAATAAGTTGGGTGAGTGGGCAGATGCATGGCAGATGCAGTATAACGTGGATACATGTGAGCTTATCCACTTTGGTGGCAAGAACAGTAAGGCAGATTATTATCTGAATGGTGTCAGATTAGGAAAAGGGCAATGAGACCTGGGTGTGCTTGTACATCAGTTACTGAAAATAAGCATGCAGGAAGTAAAGAAAGCTAATGGCACGTTGGCCTTCATTACGCGAGGATTTGAGTTTCAGAGCAAGGAGGTCCTACTGCAGTTGTACAGGGCCCTGGTGAGACCGCAACTGGAGTATTGTGTGCAATTATGGTCCCCTAATTTGAGGAAGGACATTCTTGCTATTGAGGGAGTACAGAATGGTAGGTTCACCAGATTAATCTCTGAGATGGCGGAACTGACATATGATGAAAGAATGGGTCGACTGGGCTTGCATTCACTGGAATTTGGAAGGATGAGAGGAGATCTTACAGAAACATTTTAAATTCTTAAAGGATTGGACAGGCTAGATGCAGTAAAAATGTTCCCGATGTTGGGAGAGTCCAGAACCAGGGGTCACTGTTTAAGAATAAGGGGTGGGCAATGTTTGGATTGTAACCTTGTCGTGGTCAGGGACTTGTGTGTCTCAGTGACCCTTAGAGCTATGTCAGCGGGAGATTCGTCTCCTGTTAGGGTCTCCCATGCTAGACAGGTGGAAGGGTAGAGACGAGACGAAGAGCGATCCACTGGTCCTCCAGGTTGGAGGTTGAGCACAGGGATAACAACCCTCTCTCATAAAACAAATATGTTACGGAAACAGCAACTGAAGGAATCAACACTACTGGGCGTGATGGACTTCCAGGGCTATCGACAGATGCTAGGATGAATCAGACAGCATCCCAAGAATAGCCCTGCACTGGACACCAGAAGGGAACCCTGGGGTAGTGTCCATAAGCTAGCCCAGAGCAGAGGCATAATAGGCAGTAAGTAAGTAATTTAGATGAGTAGAAACTTCTTCAACCAGAGAGTTGTGAATCTGTGGAATTCTCTGCCACAGAAGGCAGTGGAGGCCAATTCACTGGATGTTTTCGAGAGTTAGATTTAGCTCTGAGGGCTAGAGGAATTAAGGGAAATGGGGGGGGAAAAGCAAGAACGGGGAACTGATTTTAGATGATCAGCCATGATCCTATTGAATGGTGGTGCTGGCTCGAAGGGCCAAATGGCCTCCTTCTGCATCAATTTTTCTATGTTCCTCCAGCTCTTCTTTCCATTATCCCAACTGGGAGTTTAGAAGGATGACGGGGACTTTATTGAAACTTACCATGTAGTGAAAGGCCCGGATAGAGTGGATGTGGAGAGGATATTTCCTCCAGTGGGAAAGTCTAGGGCCAGAACCATAGTCTCAGAATAAAAGGACGTATCTTTAGAAAGGAGATGAGGAGAAATTTCTTTCCCAGACTTTTCCTTGCATTCTTTCTTAAACAGCAATAATGTTAGCCACCCTCCAGTCTACTGATTGCTCAGCCAGGGGCCCACAATTTCTTCCCTAGCTTGCCTTGAATACATTTGTACGGTCCAAGGGATTTCTCCACTTTTATACATTTTCCCCCATAGCCACTTTCTTGCCCTTCTATTATCTGTTTGAACGCTCTCTATAAACTTGCTTTCCAGATGCCTTCATGTTATCAGCGTGCTTTGATAAGTATTTGAAATATGAATGATCCGTTAATCATTTTCCACTTTGTTTCTAGGCCCTTCTCTCTTCCTTGGTGGCAGTGGTTGGTACTGACAGGAGTTAATCTTGCTGGAGCCCTTGGGGTCAAATTTGTTGGCATCTTTGTCATCCTTCTTATCGGAATTAACACTGCCTGTGACCTGTGGCATCTTCTGGGGATGCTTGACATTTCTCTGGTAAGTAGTCATTTGGCATCTTCTCAGTTTGGCAAATGTATGCTCTGTATGAATTATAAAACTATATCTCTGAGCAAATTCATTTTGATTCCAATTCAGTGCAGTATGTAATGTTTCAAGTGACAAAACAGAAGATTAGTTATCTTGCATGAAGGTGAATCGCGTGGACATGAAGGGCATGTTGGGGTTACTGTGGCATCATCCCCACTGGTTGGCGTAATGTAGCAATGTTACAACATTTTGCAATTTAAAAAATCAAGTCTGCAATTTATCCCATCAGATAAAGCACAAAAAGAAGTTTAATTTGACACCTAATTCACTATCATATCTTCAGTATTAAAAAAGTTATGGCCATTTTCATACTCGGAAATTAGCATCTTGTTCCCTATTGCTTTTCCATTGACTTAACACAAAAGCTGTGATCGATGACAGTCAAAAGCCCATAACTTTCTTAAAAATTAAGAGAACTGAAAGAAATTTTCAGTTATTATAGATTGAAGCATTCTGAAACAAATATGAAACAATCTTACCTGGATGACCTGAAATTAAAGCATATAATTAGTTAGCTACCCAATTGTAGCTAATTTCAAAATTCAATTATTAGATTTAAACATCTATCAATTTCTTAAGAAAAGATGAACATTTTTAAATAGCCTAAGTGTCCAAATAACATTCACACAAGAATTCGCAATATAACATGATTTTTAAATCTCATTGCCATTAATTTATAGGCCAAATGGAAGGAATTTAATGTTTAAGTCCCGCAAATTAATGGCCATTTTAATCATCTAGCGAGTGGGAATTTCTGGAACGCGATCGATTGGAACGTGTCCCATATCAGCAGGAAAAATACTGCCGGTTCGAATGGGGAATAAATCACCTTCTCGTAACGTGAAATTTTGATTAAAGGTATCCTAAGAAGCACTTTTTAATGAAAAAATAAACTGTGTACCTTGCCTTGTCCCCTACATGAGGTCCGTCCCGTGGTCGGCCTTCACGGCTTTAGGAGATGATTTTAAATTCGCAGTTTAAAAATCACTTAAGAGAACAGCAGTCGAGGCGATTTTTCTTCATCAACTAAATAGCCTGTTCAACATCTATTTGAATTGGCTTCCGAAATACCGCATTTTAAACCCGCCCCCCTCTCAAAGGCGCCAAAGTCGCGCACATGGGCAGTGACAGAACTGCAGCGCCACTCAAGGTAAGTATTGTAACATACCTACATAATGGCCTATTTAATTCCCTATTGTTGTATGATTTTAGACTGTGATCATACACATTAGCCGGGTACCATAGTTAGAAAATAACATGTGAACTCTTATCTTGTTTGTGTCTTTTGTCATGTTGCATTCTTTGGCTGATTGCAATCAGAATAAACATGATATGATGTTGGACATGTTGCACGATCTAAATCGTTTTAATCCTGGCTGGCACAGCGACACAGCAAATAGAGCATGTAACGCCATCATCCTCTGCTCTCTGTCCCCACCTGTGAGTGCATGCATTTCCCTTCGATGCTTCAGATTGCTGCCACATCCCAAAGGTGCGCAGGTTGATGTTAACTTTCTCCAAGTGTGTAGATGTGTGGTGGAATTTGAGGGGACTTTAGGTGAATGTAGAGAGAATACAATAGGATCAGTGTAGGTGGGTGTTATGGAGTGGGATGCCTTACTGGTCGAGTCCCATCTGTGGATCACAAAGGAATTCATGTACAAAGTTGGTGGAACAATTGTTACAAATTGTTTTAACGAGTCAGTTTATTACCAGGGACTGACTCGTTAAAGTAATTTGTAGCAATTGTTGAAGTTGAAAGCCCATCCTCCAGACCATCTCGGGCTGATAGGCTGAGGGTGCAGTGGAGGCGTTGGCAGGTGGGTGAGAGGAGATGATTCATTGATGATTTTGTAAGTAATTAAACTCAGGAATATGTTACCTCATTCATTGAGTCATTGAAGTTCTCTACATGCTAGGAAGTACAAGGTTGTGAATGAATTAATTGACAAACGGCAAGATTATGAAATGGCCACAGCTACTGAGTATGGATTTGTCTGACTGTACACTTTATTCTAGGTTGAATTTGGAAAACACTTTCTCGCTCGGGTTTGCTGCCTCATCCTCCTGCCTCTTGTCTTCTACACAACCTTATTTGCAATTCATTTTGTTGTTTTGAACAAAAGGTGAGTTTTTTTTAATCGACGTTATGTTTAATTATCAACAACTCTGCTTGATACGCAAAATAAATTATTTTGGAAGCATTGGTCTGAAAGTAGCGTGGAATGATGGATGAGAGCACTCATCGAGCTTTGAGGCTACAGTAGTTCAACTTGTCCACGCAGGGTGCCAGCTGCCCTTTACCCCTCTGTAGGTCAGATATCTTGTATAGGATGACCTGACATGCAGTCTTGATGGAAGAAACAATTGTTTCTCTGATTATCATTTTCCGTAGTGTTTGAACACATGATGTAGCAACTCGTAGACAAAATCTGTGCTACAAAAATAACATTCATGCAGTCTTGAACTTGGTTCAAAACAAACCATCGTCAAGTCAAGAGAGTTTATTGTCATGTGTCCCAGATAGGACAATGACATTCTTGCTTTGTTGCAGCACAACAGAGTATTGTAAACAAAAATACAGAACAGATCAGTTCAATATACACGTAAATAAACAGATAAAGTGCAATAGGCTGTTACAGTTCAGAGTCTGTTTGTTGGCGAGTTTAATAGCCCGATGGCTGTGAAGAAGAAGCTGTTCCTGATCCTGGATGTTGCAGATTTCAGGCTCCTGTACCTTCTACCTGATGGTAGCGGAGAGATGAGTGTGTGGGCAGGATGGTGTGGCTCCTTGATGATGTTGGCTGCCTTTTTGAGGAAGCGACTGCAATAGATCCCCTCGATGGTGGGGAGGTCAGAGCCGATGATGGACTGGGCAGAGGTCACAATGTTCTGCATCCTTTTCCAATCCTGGACGCTCAAGTTGCCGAACCAAGCCACGATGCAACCAGTCAGCAAGCTCTCTACTGTGCACCTGTAGAAGTTAGAGAGAGTCCTCCTTGACAGACCGACTCTCCGTAATCTTCTCAGGAAGTAGAGGCGCTGATGAGCTTTCTTTATGATTGCATCAGTTTGCTGGGACCAGGAAAGATCTTCGGAAATATGCACGCCCAGGAATTTGAAGTTCTTGACCCTTTCCACCATCTTCCAGATGACGTAAATGGGATTGTGGGTCCCTATCCTACCCCTTCCAAAGTCCACAATCAGTTCCTTGGTTTTGCTGATGTTGAGAACCATGTTGTTGTGCTGGCACCATTTGGTCAATCGGTCGATCTCACTTCTATACTCTGACTAGTCCCCCACAGTGGTGTCGTTGGAGCTTGATGAACTTGATAATGGAGTTCGCGCTATGACCGGCTACGCAGTCATGAGTATAGAGTGAGTACAGCAGGGGGCTGAGCACGCAGCCTTGAGGTGCTCCCGTGCTGATTGTTATCGAGTCTGACACATTTCCACCAATACAGACAGACTGTGGTCTGTGAATAAGGAAGTCGAGGATCCAATTGCAGAGGGATGTGCATAGACCCAGTTCTGCGAGTTTGGTAACCAGCTTGGAGGGGATGATTGTGTTAAATGCCGAGCTGTAATCGATGAATAACAGCCTGACATATGAGTTTTTGTTGTCCAAGTGGTCCAGAGCGGAGTGGAGGGCCAGTGAGATCGCATCCACCGTTGATCTGTTGTGGCGGTAAGCGAACTGCAGTGGGTCGAGTTTCTTGTCAAGGTAAACATAGAAACATAGAAAAATAGGTGCAGGAGTAGGCCATTCGGCCCTTCGAGCCTGCACCGCCATTCAATGTGATCATGGCTGATCATCCAACTCAGTATCTTGTACCGGCCTTCTCTCCATACCCCCTGATCCCTTTAGCCACAAGGGCCACATCTAACTCCCTCTTAAATATAGCCAATGAACTGGCCTCAACTACCTTCTGTGGCAGAGAATTCCACAGATTCATCACTCTGTGTGAAAAGGTAGGAGGTAGGAGTTGATATGCGCCATAATCAGCCTCTCAAAGCACTTCATCACCACAGACATTAGTGCCACTGGGCGATAGTCATTGTGGCGCGTCACCTTGCTCTTCTTGGGCACCGGTGCAGCAGGAATTCACAAAGTGCTGGAGGAACTCAGTGGGTCAGGCAGCATCTGGGAAGGCAATGGGCAGTTGACGTTTCTGTCATCGCCCTTCTTCAAAACAGGTGTAGAGGGGAGAAACTGTGACAGTTTTAATCTCCGTCTGCTATCCCAGCAATCTTGCTGTCGTTGCAAACTTACTAACCAACCGGTCTGTTGACAAACAGCAAAGGTCCCAGCACAGATCCCTGCGGAAGTCCACTGGTCACTGCCCTCCAGCCACCATAACCCTCTGTCTCCTATCAGGAAGCCAGTCACTGTGAATCACCTGCATCTTAATCTTCTGGAGCAGCCTACCATGGGAGACTTTATCATACGCCAAGACTACAGCCACTGCCCCACCCTCCTGCATTGAACACCTTTGCCACTTGCTCAACAAAACTCGATCAAGTTAGTCACACACCCACTGTGTACAAAGCCATGCTGACAGTTGTCACATTTATTCAACAAAAAACAAAGTGCTGGAGGAACTCATCAGGTCAGGAAGCAACTGTGGAGGGAATGGACAGTCAACATTTTGGGCTGCGACTCTTCCTCCGGCCAGTCTGGAGGAAGGGTCTCATTCTGAAGCATTGAGCTTTATTCCCCCCCCACAGATGCTGCCTGACCCAGTGAGTTCCGCCAGCATTTTGTGTTAGACTATATTCACGCTCCTGTAGTTGAATGTTTCTCCTGATATTTCTATTCTCAGCCAAACACTCGATCTCCAGTGCTTGTAACTTGCTTTCTTTAATGAACCATTTTGTCCTTTTTTTCCCTTATAGTGGGCCTGGTGATGGATTCTTCAGCTCTGCATTTCAGTCTCGTCTGATTGGTAACAATTTGCACAACGCATCAATGCCAGAGCGTAGGTACTTGTGAAATAAGTATCTGACTTGTACTCTGTGTTTGTTATTGGTCTGTTGTGGACAGCCAGGTTTTGGACCCGCTGGAGTGGGATGTTGATGGGTTTGATGCTGAGAAGAGAGATCAGATTGCACGTTGCTGGGTTTGATGTTCCTTTACATAGAAACATAGAAAATAGGTGCAGGAGTAGGCCATTCGGCCCTTCGAGCCTGCACCACCATTCAATATAATCATGGCTGATCATCCAACTCGGTATCCCGTACCTGCCTTCTCTCCATACCCCCTGATCCCTTTAGCCACAAGGGCCACATCTAACTCCCTCTTAAATATAGCCATTGAACTGGCCTCAACTACCTTCTGTGGCAGAGAATTCCAGACACTCACCACTCTCTGTGTAAAGAATGTTTTCCTCATCTCGGTCCTAAAGGAATTCCCCCTTATCCTTAGACTGTGACCCCTTGTTCTGGACTCCCCCAACATCGGGAGCAATCTTCCAGCATCTAGCTTGTCCAACCCCTTAAGAATTTTGTACGTTTCTATAAGATCCCCCCTCAATCTTCTAAATTGCAGACATCCCAGGAATCAGTCTGGTGAACCTTCTCTGTACCCCCTCTGGAGGAACATAGAAGTCCACTCTTCTTTGAACGATGACAGGCACACACCATGCTGCAGTCGTACCTGGAAAATGGATCCATGTCATCTTGCCCGTCTACCATCTATTGTCTACTGTGCTAATAATAGCAGCACCAACCGCACTCTCCGAAACGTTCCGTACTTCTATCATTTCCCTACTTGCGTTACCTCATCATTGGTGTTGCTTTATGCCGTGAGATGGTGAACAATGTTTGAGGTATTCAGTCAAATCACACTGTAGAGTTCAATCAAGCCAAAAAGCAAACGGGTGGTGAGTGCAAAAGAGTTGAAAGTTACAGAGAAAAGGAGAATGATGGGAACGAGATCGGTTGGAAGACGGAGACTGCACCCTTGCTCTTGGGTGGATCATTCAGTAGTCTGATAACATCTCTTGATGTCTCTTCAACTGACCCTTGGGCTTCCCAGTCCGCAGTGGGGGAGCGTCTCGTGCCATTCGGGTTAAGAAAGGTTGAACAAGTTAGGTCTTTATTCTTTGGAGCGCAGAAGGTTAAGGGGGGACTTGATTGAGGTCTTTAAATGATGAAAGGGATAGACAGAGTTGACGTGGATAAGCTTTTCCCATTGAGGGTAGGGAAGATTCAAACAAGAGGGCATGACATGAGAATTAAGGGACAGAAGTTTAGGGGTAACATGAGGGAGAACTTCTTTACTCAGAGAGTGGTGGCTGTGTGGAATGATCTTCCTGCAGAAGTGGTGGAGGTAGGATCGATTTTAACATTTAAAAGTAAAGTGGATAGGTATATGGACGGGAAGGGAAAGGAGGGGTATGGTCTGAGTGCAGGTAGATGGGACTAGGGGAAAATAAATGGTCGGCACGGACTGGAAGGGCCGAGAAGGCCTGTTTCCGTGCTGTAATTGTTACATGGTTAATTGGTATTATATGGTTAAAGAGTTCCATAAGACTGGGATCTACCAATGGTAGATGGATTAGAACGGAGTTGCTCATTTATTTCCTCCAGATTACCAGAATAATGTCTAAATGTGGTCACAGTATTACTGGCATCTCATTCGTGCAGTGTTTGGGAAGTATCTGTGTCTGACAGCAGATCTCCCTTGCATTCCTGCTGCAGATATTGCTTACGGGTCAATAATCACAATGAAGAATGTGCGAACAGCAGGCGGATACCTGCATTCCCACTGGCATCTGTATCCAGAGGGAGTCGGAGCACGACAGCAGCAGGTGTGTTGGATGTACTGAGAGCTTGTGTGGGTCAGGGTGCTGAATTCAAGTTTTAAAGAAGGAACTGCAGATGCTGGAGAATCAAGGGTTACACAAAAAGCTGGAGAAACTCAGTGGGTGCAGCAGCATCTAAGGAGCGAAGGAAAGGTAGCTGAAGAACGGTCTCGACCCGAAACGTCGCCTATCTCCTTCGCTCCTTAGATGCTGCTGCACCGGCTGAGTTTCTCCAGCTTTTTGTGTAACCCCCCTACTGAATTCAAGTGCTCTGTCAAGTCTCTGCTGCTCTCTTTTTGCAGGTGACTGCCTATTTACACAAGGATGATAACAATCTTTGGATTGTCAGGGAACCTGATCCCTCTGCAGGTTAGTGCTCTTCAGCTCAGCTTGTTATTTATGTGAGCACCCTACACTAATTCCCGAGCAATAGCAAGGGAAATTATGACAGAAATAACTGATCCATGTGCTCTCAAGAACTGTTTAGAAGTGTTTCCGAAGGAACCCTTTGATCCCTACTAGCTAGACACAAAATGTGAGGTTATCCACGTTGGTGGCAAAAACAGGAAAGTGGACTATTATCTGAATGGTGGCCGATTAGGAATAGGGGAGATGCAATGAGACCTGGGTGTCATGGTACACCAGTCATTGAAAGTAGGCATGCAGGTGCAGCAGGCTGTGAAGAAAGCGAATGGTACATTCATAGCAAGGATTTGAGTATAGGTGCACGGAGGTTCTACTGCAGTTGTACAGGGTCTTGGTGAGACCACACCTGGAGTATTGCATACAGTTTTGGTCTCATAATCTGAGGAAAGACATTCTTGCCATAGAGAGAGTACAGAGAAGGTTCACCAGACTGATTCCTGGGATGTCAGGACTTCCATATCAAGAAAGACTGGATAGACTCGGCATGTACATGCTAGAATTTAGAAGATTGAGGGGGGATCTTATAGAAAATTACAAAATTCTTAAGGGGTTGTACAGACTAGATGCAGTAAGATTGTTCCCGATGTTGGGGAAGTCCAAGAGAAGGGGTCACAGTTTAAGGATAAGGGGGAAGTCTTTTAGGACCGAGATGAGAAAAACATTTTTCACACAGAGTGGTGAATCTCCGGAATTCTCTGCCACAGAAGGTAGTTGAGGCCAGTTCATTGGCTATATTTAAGAGGGAGTTCGATGTGGCCCCCTCTCATCTTTCTAAATTCCAGTGAATACAAGCCAGTCTTTCCAATCTTTCCTCATATGACATTTCCGCCATCCCGGGGATTAACCTTGTGAACCTACGCTGTACTCCCTCAATAGCAAGGATGTCCTTCTTCAAATTAGGAGTCCAAAGCTGCACACAATACTCCAGGTGTGGTCTCACCAGGGCCCTGTACAACTGCAGAAGGACCTCTTTACTCCTATACTCAAATCCTCTCGTTATGAAGGCCAACATGCCATTCGCTTTCTTCACTGCCTGCTGTACCTGCATGTTTACTTTCAGTGACTGATGTGCAAGCTCTTGTTGCACTTCCTTTTTTCCTAATCTGACACCATTCAGATAATAATCTGCCTCTTGTTCTTGCCACTAAAGTGGATAACCTCACATTTATCTACATTATACTGCATCTGCCATGCATCTGCCCACTCACTCAACCCGTCCAAGTCACCCTAGCATCCTCTTCGCAGTTCTCACTGCCACCCAGCTTTGTGTCATCTGCAAATTTGCTGGTGTAACATTGAATCCCATCATCTAAATCATTAATATATATAGTAAATATTTGTGACCCCAGCACCGAGCCTTGCGGCACTCAACTAGTCACTGCCTGCCATTCTGAAAGGGACACGTTTATTCCTACTCTTTGTTTCCTGTCTGCCAAACAATTCTCTATCTATGTCAATATCCTACTCCCAATACCATGTGCTCTAATTTTGCCCACCAATCTCCAATGTGAGACCTTACCAAAGGCTTTCTGAAAGTCCAGATACACTACATCCACTGGCTCTCCTTCATCCATTTTACTTGTCACATCCTCAAAAAATTCCAGAAGATTAATCAAGCATGATTTTCCCCTTAATAAATCCATGCTGACTCAGACTGATCCTTTTACTGCTATCCAAATGAGCCATTATTACTTCTTTAGTCATTGACTCCAGCATCTTCCCCACCACCAATGTCAGGCTAACTGGTCTATAATTCCTTGTTTTCTCTCTCGCTCGTTTCTTGAAAAGTGGGATAACATTAGCTATCCTCCAATCCACAGGAACTGATCCTGAATCTATAGAACATTGGAAAATGATCACCAATGTTTCCACTATTTCTAGAGCCACCTCCTTGAGTACCATGGGATGTAGACCATCAGGCCCTGGGGATTTATCAGCCTTTGGTCCCATCAGTATACCCAATATTGAATTTATTTCAGTTCCTCTGTCTCCCTAGATCCTCTGTCCCCCTAGATCCTCTGTCCCCTAGTACATCTGGGAGATTGTTTGTGTCTTCCTTAGTGAAGACAGAACCAAAGTACCGATTGAACTGCCATTCGGTACCATTGTGCCATTTCCTTGTTCCCCATAATAATTTCACCTGGTTCTGCCTTCAATGGACCCACATTTGTATTTACTAATCTTTTTCTTTTAACATACCGCTTATTATGCGCTATAACATGACTTCTTGACTCTTACACTCAATGACCTGACTAAGAATAAGGAATAGGCCATTTAGGACTGAGATGAGGATAAATCATTTCATCCAGAGAGTTGTGATTCTGTGGAATTCTCTGCCGCAGAAGGCAGTGGAGGCCAATTCGCTGAATGTTTTCAAGAGAGAGTTAGATTTTGCTCTTAGGGATATGGGGAGAAAGCAGGAATGGGTCACTAATGAATGGCGGTGCTGGCTCGAAGGGCCAAATGGCCTACTCCTGCACCTACTTACTATGCAATGAAAGCACCATACGCCTTCTTTACCAACCTATCTTGTTAATTCTCCAACAGTTGCAACATTTTTATTTTATTCATTGGAATCTTTTCCTTTTGCTTTTGATGAAATCGAGTTGAGAAGAACCCTAGAATGAAGGTGTAGATAGTTTGTTTCAAGATGTCTACAATGGGGAAGTCACATGTGGAGAGTTATGATCTTTGATATCTTTGCGAATGGCAGATTCTTTGATTTGTCACTGTTGCCATTCCAGATACAGATGGCCCAATCAAATATGTTCAACATGGTGATATATTCAAGCTTGAGCACAAAGAGTAAGTGTTGAAGATCTGTTCCTGGTCCGTGTTCGAACATGACAACACTGATCCATCCTAAAGGTTCACATTGTTTGTGTTTTGTTTAACAGAACGTCTCGGAATATGCACAGCCACCAACACAAAGCCCCACTAACGAAGAAGCATTTCCAAGTCACAGGATATGGAATAGTAAGGACCCAGTTAAACGTTGTGCGAGGAATCATTTTGGGCAAGTCATCGAGTGTCTTTGGAAGGAAACAAAGGGGATCTTGGAGTAGGTCGATGATAATGTGTCCAGATTAATGGGCCTCAAAAGAAGGACTTTAAAAAAAAAAGTTAATAGAGGGCATGGCAGTGGTGGTTAAACAGAGGAATCGAGCGGTTCCATTTGAGCTAATTAAGCGCGGCAGTGGACTTCAAATTACTGCTCTGCTTCTGATGATTGAAGTGGCTTTGTGCATTTACAGAATGGGACCGGAGACTCGAATGATTTCTGGAGGATTCTGGTGACTGGAGGCCAGAATGGCGATCTAATTAAAGTTCTCAGGAGCAAGATCCGATTAATGCACGTGGCAACTGGCTGTGTCTTGTATTCCTCCGGGAAATCCCTGCCAAAGTGGTGAGTTAAATATGTGATTCAGTCGTCAGCAGGCGAGGTGTATGGGCAGTCTGACGCAGCCACTTTCACCAGGAAACTTTCATATTCTGTATGTAATGTTAGGTCTGTTTTCATGATAAAGGATGGAGCCAGCGTTTAGTGTGGTGGTTCTCTTGTACTGCCAGTGCAGGCTTCTCCAGACTTCTCATTCTGAGGTGATAATCTCCTATTGCAATCTTTATCGTTTAAGTTCCATCACATAACGTACTCAAGCCACAACTAACGCTAACCCGTTTGCTCCAAAAAAACAACTTCTCCTTCCACTGCTCCCACTTCCTCCAAGTCCAAGGCGTAGCTACGGACCCCCGCATGGGCCCCAGCAATGCCTGCCTGTTTGTAGAGTACATTGAACAATCCCTGTTCCAGGCGTACACTCGCCCTATCCCCGAACTCTGTCTCCGTTGCACCTCCTGCACCCGTGCGGAACTCATGGACTTCATCAACTTCGCCACCAATTTTCATCCTGCACTCAAATTCACTTGGACCATCTCCGACACCTCCCTCCCCTTTGTTGATCTCACTGTCTCCATCACAGTAGATAGACTATTGACTGACGTCTATTACAAAACCACTGACTCCCACAACTATCTCAACTACACTCAAAGAAAGCGAATGGTATGTTAGCTTTCATAGCAAAAGGATTTGAGTATAGGAGCAGGGAGGTTCTACTTCAGTTGTATAGGGTCTTGGTGAGACTGCACCTGGAGTATTGCGTACAGTTCTGGTCTCCAAATCTGAGGAAGGACATTATTGCCATAGAGGGAGTGCAGAGAAGGTTCACCAGACTGATTCCTGGGATGTCAGGACTGTCTTATGAACAAAGACTGCATAGACTTGGTTTATACTCTCTAGAATTTAGGAGATTGAGAGGGGATCTTATAGAAACTTACAAAATTCTTAAGGGGTTGGACAGGCTAGATGCAGGAAGATTGTTCCCGATGTTGGGGAGGTCCAGGACAAGGGGTCACAGCTTTAGGATAAGGGGGAAATCCTTTAGGACCGAGATGAGAAGGACTTTTTTCACACAGAGAGTGGTGGGTCTCTGGAACTCTCTGCCACAGAGGGTAGTTGAGGCCAGTTCATTGGCTATATTTAAGAGGGAGTTAGATGTGGCCCTTGTGGCTAAGGGGATCAGAGGGTATGGAGAGAAGGCAGGTACAGGATACTGAGTTGGATGATCAGCCACGATCATATTGAATGGCGGTGCAGGCTCGAAGGGCCGAATGGCCTACTCCTGCACCTAATTTCTATGTTTCTATGTTTCTCTACACTGTCCTCTCCGAGGTGAGAACCAAGGTCAATTACTGGTGTAGTACCTCGCTTACATACCCAACCAACCAGGTCCAGTTCCCTAACGCTGTCTGTACGGAGCTGCTGCCGGATGCACCTCTCACAAGTGTAGGCCTCCGGGACAATGGGAGTCTCCCTGACTTCCCACATTCCCACACAGTGGGAGCAGACCACTGACTTGCTGCCATCTCTACTGCATTATATGAAGGAAGATCTACAAAAGGAATTAAAACGGGCCTTATCCCGCAACCACCTCTCCGCTGAAGCCTCCTGCGCACAAGTCTTGCACTGACCCTCCAGACAGCCTCTCACAACATACCTTCCTTACACTCACACACCCACTCCCTGCAGTCTCTTCTGGGAGGCTAACTATTCTCAGCTGCTCAACTGAAACGGAACTCGTTGATAGTCCCAATGAACCTGCTCTGCATCCTTTCCAAGTTAATGGCATTCTTGCTCCTCCTGGCGACGGGAACTGGACACAATGCACCAAACACGGTCTCACCAAATCTTGTGCTGTTGTAACGTGATCTTGTGCTCAGCTGATTGGTCTACCTAGATTTCTCGTCATTGGGAACTTGTTGGACATGAGGCTGAAAGTAAGATCTGCCTGCCTGTGTAAACACTCGCAAACTGGACTTGGAGTTATGCCTCTTTTGTTGATCTTTGTTGTTTCCAGGGGGTGGGAACAAGTTGAAGTCAGCTGTAGTCCTTACCTTAAAGAAACACCCAACTCATTGTGGAATATTGAGGATCATATCAACGCGAAAAGTAAGTGTGGCTGGAGTGACTGTAATAATATCTTGTGTCTATAATCTTGCCTTTCCTGGCACGAAGCCTGTGTGTGGAATACGAAAGAAAGCTGCAATACTGGAAGAGCTGCTCAGGGAAGAAACATAGAAACATAGAAAATAGGGGCAGGAGGGGGCCATTTCGGCCCTTCGAGCCAGCACTGCCATTCATTGTGATCATGGCTGATCGTCCCCAATCAATAACCCGTGCCTGCCTTCTCCTCATATCCCTTGATTCCACTAGCCGCTAGTGCTCTATCTAACTCTCTCTTAAATCCACCCTGTGATTTGGCCTCCACTGCCCTCTGTGGCAGGGAATTCCACAAATAATAGTTGTGGAATAGTGATATCCTGAAACACATCCTTATTGCAATGACATTGTGCATCAAGGTAGATAAATCCCTGGGGCGTGACCAGGTGTACCCTAGGATACTGTGGAAGCTAGAGAAGAAATAACAGAGACCGTGGCAGAGATAGTTGCGACACCTCTCCCTAGTTATAGAAACATAGAAATTAGGTGCAGGAGTAGGCCATTCGGCCCTTCGAGCCTGCACCGCCATTCAATATGATCATGGCTGATCATCCAACTCAGTATCCCGTACCTGCCTTCTCTCCATACCCTCTGATCCCCTTAGCCACAAGGGCCATATCTAACTCCCTCTTAAATATAGCCAATGAACTGGCCTCAACTACCCTCTGTGACAGAGAGTTCCAGAGACCCACCACTCTCTGTGTGAAAAAAGTCCTTCTCATCTCGGTCCTAAAGGATTTCCCCCTTATCCTTAAGCTGTGACCCCTTGTCCTGGACCTCCCCAACATCGGGAACAATCTTCCTGCATCTAGCCTGTCCAACCCCTTAAGAATTTTGTAAGTTTATCATTCAGCATTTAATAGGTATTCAAGGGGTAACCTTTGATTGTAGTTGTACATGTGTAGGGTTGTTCAAGAGCCCAATAGTTGATGGGAAGAAACTGTTCTTGAACCTGGAGGTAAAGATTCTAATTGCCCTTGACGTAGCTCTTCCTTTAGATCCCTTCGATAATAGGGAGGTCTGTGTTTTGCAGCCTACTTCATTACTGAACCAGGCTATGATGCAACCAATCAGTATGCTCTCTATCGTACACCTGGAGAATTCAATGAGGTTTTCAGCAACATATTGCATCTCCTCAAACCTGTGGGGAAGTAGAGGGTACACGCAAGTGAGCTTTCCTTATTATTGCACCAATGTGCAACCTTCAGAGATATGCACACCCAGAAATATCTCTCTACCACCGTCCCATGGATGACGTCAGGTTTGTGGATTCCTTCCTGATGTCAATAATCAGCTCCTTGTTCTTGCTAATGTTGAGAGGCACTGCTCAACTACATTATTTATTATTGCTGTCGCTCCTACTCTGACTCCTTATTTCCTGTTAGTTGTTCAACAACGGGCAACATCATCAGTGAATTTAAAAATGGCCTTAGAACCGTGCCTGGCGACACAGTGGTAGATATTAGAATCGAGCAGCAGGACTGAACACACGACCTCTACTGTGGGTCAGTGAGCAACAAGTGTTGTTGCCAACTGCGACTGTTTGATGCTGCCCGTGAGGAAGTCCACAATCCTATTCCACAGACAGGAGCAAAGTTTCCTGAGTTTGACAGAGGATGATGGTGCCAAAAAACCAGCTGTTGGCAGAGCTCCGTGGATCAGGCAGCGTCCATGCAGACAAAGATCTGGTTGCCGACTCTGCCCCAGGCTGGCACTGCTTTGGAGCATTTGTGTATCCTGACAGCTTGAGAAAACGATCATCGCTACGTGTTTCTAGTGTAGTTTAGAGATACAGCGCGGAAACAGGTCCTTCGGCCCACCGAGTCCGCTTCAACCAGCGATCCCCGCACATTAACACTACCTGACGCACACTAGGAACGTTTACATTTATACCAGGCCAATTAATCTACAAACCACAGGTTTTGGGGAGTGTTGGAGGAAACCGGAGAGCCTGGAGAAAACCCACGCAGTTCATGGGGAGAATGTACAAAATCTCTATAGACAGTGCCCATAGCCAAGATCGTACCCAGGTCTCAGTCGCAAGGACAAAGGACATTTATTGTCACATACACCAATTGGTGTAGTGAAATTTGTCTTGCCAATGCAGCACACAGATAAAGATAAGACACAACGTTAAAGAATTTAACAATAAACATAAAAAGCATCTCCCCACAATGGTTCCCATTATGAGGGGAGGCACAAAGTCCAGTCCCCGTCCCCTCGTTCACCCATAGTCGGGCCTATTGAGGCCTCCACAGTCGCCGCTACGGGGGCCGATGTTACAGGCCCTCCTTCGCCGGGCGATGCTGCTCCGGCGTCGGGAGAAACCCCTCTGTTATGAGGCAGCAACTCTGCCGCTGTGCCACCGTTTTACTGCTCGTAGATATTGCAAGTCTGTAGAAATATCATCATGTTAACATTAACATTTCAGTGCCCAACATCAGCCTGGAGGTGCTGAAGCCCTCGTTCCCCGAGATCCTGCTGGAGTCCCATGTCGTGATGATACGGGTGAGTCGATCTCTTGGACGTATTCTGCCTCTCACATTATTGCAATACCTGCTGTCTGCTGTATCCCCTCATGTAACACACCTCAGTCCTGCCTCCCTCCTCTTATCTGTCCTGGAGAAAGCAAACCTCACCTCTACAATCTCTCCTCATAACAGAAATGCTCCATCCCAGGCAACATGTGTAGGGAGGAACTGCAGATGCTGGATTAAACCAAAGATAGACACACAATGTTGGAGTAACTCAGCGGGACAGGCAGCATCTCTGGAGGGAAGGAACCGGTGACGTTTCGACTCGAGACGCTTCTCCAGTTTAGGCAACATCCTGGTGAATCTCCTCTGCACTTTGTCCAGAACTATCACACTCTACCAACACTATACAGCTCTATCACTCCGTGATGTGATCAGAAATGATTCACAGGTCCTATACAGCATAGAAACAGGCCCTTTGGCCCAACCTGATTCTGCCACCATATTTCATCGATAATGTTTTATTATTATGTGTCATTCATATGTCATGTTGTCACTTGCGGGCGGAGCACCAAGGCAAATTCCTTGTATGTGAATACTTGGCCACTAAACGTATTCATTAATTCATATTTAAAACATTTTCAGTGTGTGTAAATATCCAATGAACAGATTTACAGGTTCAGCACGATGCAGAATGACAGCAGCTCCAAGTACAATCTATAAATGGTTCAGCTGTTGTTTGTCCTTTTTTGTCTCTCCCGCAGAGTAACAGTGGTCTAAAACCCAAAGATAACGAGCTCACTTCAAAGCCTTGGCATTGGCCCATCAATTATCAGGTAAATAAAGCCTTGCAGAGATTGCTGTGGTCCCAGCGGCCATATCCGGAGACCATTGGTCAGATGCTGAACCGGACCATCCCCATCAACACCAGGGCCTGAGTGACGTGCCTGCATGGACCATCTACAAGGGGCACAGCAGAGTGTGCTGTACTAGTGTCCACTCACCCAGTGGAGACGGGAGACGGAGGGGGAAGGATGAGGAAGATTACAAGAGAGGGTGGGGGTGAGGGATGGATGTTCATAAGGGATAGTAGCAGAATATGGCCACTTGGCCCACATAATCTACTCTGTCATTCAATCATGGCTGATCTATCTGTCATAACCGCTGACCCATGGTGCGGGAGGCAGTAGTGGGGGGGGGGGGGAGGTTGAGGAAGGGCGAGGGGAGACTGAGAAGGGGGCAAGGCTGGGTGAGGGGAGACAGAGGAGGACGGATTTTATCTTAACATTCTGGGAGAGATTTCTTCAAGATTTCTGCAGATGCTGGAATATTGAGTAAAACATAGTGCTGGAGGAACTCAATGTGTCAGAGGGGATGTGTTACTCCAACACTCTGTGAAACGTCACCTATCCATGTTCTCCACAGATGCTGCCTGGCCCGCTGAGTTACTCCAGCACTCTGTGAAACGTCACCTATCCATGTTCTCCACAGATGCTGCCTGACCCGCTGAGTTACTCCAACACTCTGTGAAACGTCACCTATCCATGTTCTCCACAGATGCTGCCTGACCCGCTGAGTTACTCCAACACTCTGTGAAACGTCACCTATCCATGTTCTCCACAGATGCTGCCTGACCCGCTGAGTTACTCCAACACTCTGTGAAACGTCACCTATCCATGTTCTCCACAGATGCTGCCTGACCCGCTGAGTTACTCCAGCACTCTGTGAAACGTCACCTATCCATGTTCTCCACAGATGCTGCCTGACCCGCTGAGTTACTCCAGCACTCTGTGAAACGTCACCTATCCATGTTCTCCACAGATGCTGCCTGACCCGCTGAGTTACTCCAGCACTCTGTGAAACGTCACCTATCCATGTTCTCCACAGATGCTGCCTGACCCGCTGAGTTACTCCAGCACTCTGTGAAACGTCACCTATCCATGTTCTCCACAGATGCTGCCTGACCCGCTGAGTTACTCCAACACTCTGTGAAACGTCACCTATCCATGTTCTCCACAGATGCTGCCTGACCCGCTGAGTTACTCCAGCACTCTGTGAAACGTCACCTATCCATGTTCTCCACAGATGCTGCCTGACCCGCTGAGTTACTCCAGCACTCTGTGAAACGTCACCTATCCATGTTCTCCACAGATGCTGCCTGACCCGCTGAGTTACTCCAACACTCTGTGAAACGTCACCTATCCATGTTCTCCACAGATGCTGCCTGACCCGCTGAGTTACTCCAGCACTCTGTGAAACGTCACCTATCCATGTTCTCCACAGATGCTGCCTGACCCGCTGAGTTACTCCAACACTCTGTGAAACGTCACCTATCCATGTTCTCCACAGATGCTGCCTGACCCGCTGAGTTACTCCAACACTCTGTGAAACGTCACCTATCCATGTTCTCCACAGATGCTGCCTGACCCGCTGAGTTACTCCAGCACTCTGTGAAACGTCACCTATCCATGTTCTCCACAGATGCTGCCTGACCCGCTGAGTTACTCCAACACTCTGTGAAACGTCACCTATCCATGTTCTCCACAGATGCTGCCTGACCCGCTGAGTTACTCCAGCACTCTGTGAAACGTCACCTATCCATGTTCTCCACAGATGCTGCCTGACCCGCTGAGTTACTCCAGCACTCTGTGAAACGTCACCTATCCATGTTCTCCACAGATGCTGCCTGACCCGCTGAGTTACTCCAACACTCTGTGAAACGTCACCTATCCATGTTCTCCACAGATGCTGCCTGACCCGCTGAGTTACTCCAGCACTCTGTGAAACGTCACCTATCCATGTTCTCCACAGATGCTGCCTGACCCGCTGAGTTACTCCAACACTCTGTGAAACGTCACCTATCCATGTTCTCCACAGATGCTGCCTGACCCGCTGAGTTACTCCAACACTCTGTGAAACGTCACCTATCCATGTTCTCCACAGATGCTGCCTGACCCGCTGAGTTACTCCAGCACTCTGTGAAACGTCACCTATCCATGTTCTCCACAGATGCTGCCTGACCCGCTGAGTTACTCCAACACTCTGTGAAACGTCACCTATCCATGTTCTCCACAGATGCTGCCTGACCCGCTGAGTTACTCCAGCACTCTGTGAAACGTCACCTATCCATGTTCTCCACAGATGCTGCCTGACCCGCTGAGTTACTCCAGCACTCTGTGAAACGTCACCTATCCATGTTCTCCGCAGATGCTGCCTGACCCGCTGAGTTACTCCAGCACTCTGTGAAACGTCACCTATCCATGTTCTCCGCAGACGCTGCCTGACCCGCTGAGTTACTCCAGCACTGTGTGAAACGTCACCTATCCATGTTCTCCACAGATGCTGCCTGACCCGCTGAGTTACTCCAACACTCTGTGAAACGTCACCTATCCATGTTCTCCACAGATGCTGCCTGACCCGCTGAGTTACTCCAGCACTCTGTGAAACGTCACCTATCCATGTTCTCCGCAGACGCTGCCTGGCCCGCTGAGTTACTCCAGCACTGTGTGAAACGTCACCTATCCATGTTCTCCGCAGATGCTGCCTGGCCCGCTGAGTTACTCCAGCACTGTGTGAAACGTCACCTATCCATGTTCTCCGCAGATGCTGCCTGGCCCGCTGAGTTACTCCAGCACTCTGTGAAACGTCACCTATCCATGTTCTCCGCAGACGCTGCCTGGCCCGCTGAGTTACTCCAGCACTCTGTGAAACGTCACCTATCCATGTTCTCCACAGATGCTGCCTGGCCCGCTGAGTTACTCCAGCACTGTGTGAAACTATTGAATCGTGTCTGTCACCTGTCAATCTTCTGAGCTTCAATGTCATGTTTCCACAGGGTCTTCGTTTCTCTGGGACAAATGAGACTGAATATCGAGTTTATTTATTGGGAAACCCTGTAAGTTGTTAACAACAATCACAATCATTACAGTCATGGAAACAGGCCCTTCAGCCCAACTCATCCATGCTAACCCAGATGCCCCATCTACGCTCGTCCCATTTGCATGCCCCTCCACTACCTCTGTCGCTAGCCCACCCCATCCAATCACGTTACACAATTTGAGTACTTCACTATTCCATTGATGATATTTCAACCAATTAGAATGTTTTGCTGAAGGTTAAACGGTCAGTACAGGAACGTCTGGATGGCAACATGCTCATCTGGTGACTTCAACCCATATTGATCGAGTCATACAATACGGTAACAGGCCCTTCTGCCCTACTCATCCATGCTGATCATCATGCCCCATCTACACACGCACTTAGCCCATATTCCTGTAAACCTTTCCTATCCATGTACCAGTCCAAATGTCTGTTGTAGTACCTGCCTCAACTACCTCCTCTGGCAGCTGGTTGCATTTTCCCACCACCCTGTGTGTGAAAGGAATTGTTGATGCTTTGTGTCGAGTCCCTGTGACGATGAGTCAAGTGTGTTTAGTTGTCTATGTACCTGCATTGACGTGCTGCATCTTAGCAGGCCCATAAATGCAATACTCTCAGAGAATGCCAGAACCAAATCTGTTGTGCAGTGCGTAGATATTCATAGTTGATGAGGTTAGCATTGTGCAGTGTTCAGGTTCCTGATGGTTGTTGGGAAGATGTTATTCTTGAACCTGGTGGTCCCGCTTTTCAGTCTCCTGAACCTTCATCCCCAGGCAAGGACTGACACGAGAGTGTGAGCAGGTTGCTGAGGGTATTTGCTGATATTGCCAGCCTTTTGAGGCAACATCTCCAATAGACCCTTTGATGGTAGGGTGACCAGTTTCTGTGAAGGACCAGGCAGCGTCTACCACTCTCTGGAAGCTTCTTCCTTCCCGGGTGTTTGAGTTGCCACACCCAGTCAAAATGCTCTCTACCGTACGCCTATAGAGGTGCAATGGAGTATTTGTCGACCTCAGGGCCATCCGGGAAAACAAGAGTTTCCTGGACCAGACCTACAGTGGGATTGTCACTCCAAGGATACAGGAAGAGCGAAGGTGGGTGACTGTGAGAAAGAGGGGTAAACGTGGAGTGCAGGAGACCCTGGTGGCTGCACCTACTGAAAACAGGTCCACCCTCTTGGGACTGAGTGGTAGCCAGGGCTGTGATTCCAACCCTGGTGCTGAGGCTCAACGGGGGAAGCATGACGTCAGGCAGAGCCGTAGTGGTGGGTGACTCCATCGTCAGAGGTGCGGACAGGAGATTCTGCGGCAACAGGCGAGACTCCAGGATGGCGTGTTGCCTCCCTGGTGCCAGGGTCCAGGACATCTCGGAGCGGCTGCACGCCATCCTCAAGAGTGAGGGGGAGCAGCCGGAGGTTGTTGTGCATGTTGGCACGGATTATACGGGTCGGAAGAGGAAGGAGGTTCTGCAACAAGAATTTACAGAATTGGGTAGAAGGTTGAAAAGCAGGACCTGCAGGGTAGTGATCTCAGGATTGCTTCCAGTACCTCATGCTAGTGAAGGTAAGAACAGGAAGATAGGGGGAATGAATGTGTGGCTGAGGAGTTGGGGCAGGGATTCAGACTTCTGGATCATTGGGATCTGTTCCGGGGCAGGGGTGTATAAAAGGGACGGGTTGCACCTAAGATGGAGGGAACCAACATCCTCGCGGGCAAGTTTGCTAATGCTACACGGGAGGGTTTAAACTAGATTGGCAGGGGGGTCGGATCTCGTGCAGGACAGAGGCACGTGAGAGGCTAGAAGTTGGTACGGAGCGTGGTGTGGGAAAGGCTAGTGACCAGAACAGGCAGATGAAAAGCAGAGAGCGAGGAGGGAGGGTTGGTTTAAACTGCACGTATTTTAATGCAAGGGCTGATTAGGGACAGTCAGCATGGTTTTGTATGTGGGAGGTCGTGTCTCACAAATCCGATTGAGTTTTTTGAAGACATGACCAAGAAGGTTGATGAGGGCAGAGCTGTAGATGTTGTGTACATGGATTTCAGTAAGACATTCTGCATGGTAGGCTGCTCTGGAAGGTTAGATCGCATGGGATCCAAGGAGAGATAGCCGAATGGATAGCAAATTGGCTCCATGGAAGGAAGCAGAGGGTGATGGTGGAAGGTTGCTTCTCGGACTGGAGGCCTGTGACTAGTGGTGTGCCTCAGGGTTCAGTGCTGGGCCCATTACTGTTTGTAATCTACATCAATGATTTAGATGAGAACATACAGGGCAACATTAGCAAGTTTGCTGATGATACAAAAGTGAGTGGTTTTGCAGATAGTGAAGATGGTTGTGAACGATTGCAGCAGGATCTGGATCGATTGGCCAGGTGGGCTGAGGAACGGTTGATGGAATTTAATACAGAGAAGTGTGAGGTGTTGCATTTTGGGACGTCGAACAAGGGCAGGACCAACACAGTGAATGGTCGGCCTCTGGGTAGTGTTGTAGAGCAGAGGGATCTAGGAGTACAGGTGCATGGTTCCTTGAAGGTCGAGTCGCAGGTGGATAAGGTGGTCAAAAAGGCTTTTGGCACTTTGGCCTTCATCAGTCAGAGTATTGAGTATAGAAGTTGGGAGGTCATGCTGCAGTTGTATAAGACGTTGGTGAGACCGCATTTAGAATATTGGGTTCAGTTCTGGGCACCGTGTTATAGGAAAGATATTGTCAAGCTAGAAAGGGTTCAGAGAAGATTTACGAGGATGTTGCCAGGTCTAGAGGGTGTGAGCTATAGGTTAAGTAGGTTGGGTCTCTATTCCATGGAGCGCAGGAGGTTGAGGGGTGATCTTATAGAGGTGTACAAAATCATGAGAGAAATAGATCGGGTAGATGCACAGAGTCTCTTGCCCAGAGTAGGGGAATCGAGGACCAGAGGACATAGGTTCAAGGTGAAGGGGAAAAGATTTAATAGGAATCTAAGGGGTAACTTTTTCGAACAGAGGGTGGTGGGTGTATGGAACAAGCTGCCTGAGGAGGTAGCTGAGGTTGGGACTATCCCATTGTTTAAGAAACAGTTAGACAGGTACATTCGATAGGACAGGTTTGGAGGGATATGGACCAAAAGCAGGCAGGTGAGAATAGTGTAGCTGAGACATTGTTGGCCAGTGTGGACGAGTTGGGCCGAAGGGCCTGTTTACACACTGTATCACTCTATGACTCTACTCTGTACCAACTCTCCTCCATCTTCTAATGAAGAAGAGATGTTGGTGAGTTTTCATCGTGATTGCATCAATGCCCAGGAACTTGTCGACTCCACCACTGCCCTGTTGATGAACACAAGTGTTTGGGTTGTTGACTTTCCCCTCCTGAAGTCAACAATCATCTCCTTTGTCTCGCTGCATTGAGAGCAAGATTATTGTTGTGGCTTCATTCATCCAGACTAGCAGGGAAAGTGCTGGGGGTAAGGAGAGCTATGAGTGCCGACAGTAACCTGGCCCTCAACTCCAAGAAGACCAAGGAGCTCATTGTGGACTTCAGGAGATCGAGAGGCTGCACGCACGACCCCATCCACATCAATGGGACGGAGGTGGAACGTGTCTCCAGCTTCAGGTTCCTGGGGGTCAACATCTCCGATGACCTCTCCTGGACTCACAACACATCCTCGCTGATCAAGAAGGCTCACCAGCGTCTCTTCTTTCTGAGGAGACTTAAGAAGGTCCATCTGTCTCCCCAGGTTCTGGTGAACTTCTACCGCTGCACCATCGAGAGCATCCTTACCAACTGCATCACAGTATGGCATGGTAACTGCTCTGTCGCCGACCAGAAAGCTCTGCAGAGGGTGGTGAAGATCGCCCAACGCATCACAGGCTCCTCACTCACCTCCATTGAGTCTGTCCATAGTAAACGATGCCTGCGCAGGGTGCACAGCATCGCCAGGGACAGCTCACACCCCAACCGTAGACTGTTTACCCTCCTCCCATCCGGGAGACGCTACAGGTCCCTCCGCTGTCGTACCAGGCTTCTTCCCTGCGGCTGTCACACTGCTCAACGCTGCACCTCAATGACTGCCTGTCTCCCCCCCCCTCCCCCCCAGAGTATCCAATCACCAGCTAATTGCATGGATACCACTGTATATGTATAGATGTATATACTCATACTACTGCGCAATTACTCGTTTATTCGCAAGTTCACCATTCGGAGATACCAACTGCATTTCGTTGTCTCTGTATTGTACACTGCACAATGACAATAAAGATTGAATTGAATTGAGTGTGGGGGGATGTGTGAGTGTCCCAGCAAGTCATGGAGAGAGCGGTCCTCATGGAGAGGGGAGGGGAGAGAAGACTGTGGCATGGATTCTATTGGAGCAGTGGGAATGCATGATAGATTGGAAGAGGAAGTCTGTCTCTGTTCTGTCAGTGTGTGTGTGTGTGGGGGGGGGGGGGGGGGGTAGTTGGGACTGATGTGTGGGGAATAGAGATACTGAGTTCCTCTGTCCTATGTCTCGCGTCTCTGCAATGTGTCACCATGCTCTCTTCTGTTTAGATGATATGGTGGCTGAACCTCTTGGGCCTCCTCATCTACGTGCTTCTCTTTGGTATTACAGTTGTCTACTTACAGCGAGGATATCAGCCAGGTCAGCAGGTCAGAGGTCAGTATGCCTGATTAGTTTCCCCGCTACTTTTTCCATTTTTTCCACCAGATTTTAAAAAACTCCCATTCTGCATATTAACTTGAGGCAACTCTTCCCAGATGGTATCTGACAACTGGACTGTGCTCTCCCCAGTTAAGGGCCTGTCCCACCAGCATGCAACTCCATGCGATGAGCGCAACCTAACGTGGTCGCTTGAGCCGTCCGGCGTCGCGGGGCCGGTCCCACTTCGATCGCCGGAGCCGTGCGGAATTGTGCGGAGTTCGTCCCGACATCGCGCGGGGCTCCGAAAAACTGACTATGTTCAAAAATTCCGCGCGGCAACGGCTTGTCGGCTCGCAGTCGCCTCGATGCATTATACACTGCCTCGACATCGTGCCTCCGTGAACCTATCTGTAGGTGCCTCTGTGACCCTCTCTGTGTGTGACTCTGTGGCCCTCTGTGTGTGTGCCTCTGTGCCCCTCTCTGTGTGCCCCTCTCTGTCCTGGCAAACTTACCTTTAAGACTTCACTCCAAGTTCGCCTCACTTTGCGCCGCGTTGCGCCACTCACCCGACCTCCGCGCGGCCCTCGCTGCCGGTTTGGTCGCGCTTGCCGCATGCAGGCGCATGCTGGTGGGAACGGCCCTGTACAGGGGATCACCCGACCTCCGCGCGGCCCCCGCTTCTAGTTTGATCGCGCTCATCGCATGGAGTCGGATGCTGGTGGGACAGGCCCTTTAGAGAGCAGTTCTGGCTTCCCACCGACTTCATTGGAGACCTTTGAACTATCCTTAATCGTAACTTGTTGGGTTTTGGGTTTGGCACAGATATTGTGTGGGAAGGGTGTGTTCCTGTGCTGTACTGTTGTGGTTCTGTGTTACATTGGCACCTTGATTACGTGAGACCCAGGCATCTTGAGGCCCAGAGGGCCAATACAAATCTTTGTCACTTCAGGGAAGTTATGTGTTGTGTGATGTTTCAGAGGGCAGTGCCCTGATGCTGTTTTTTGCTCCTTAGAACGGTGTAACGTTACTCTGGGAGCAGCCAGATACATGCTGCTGGGATGGGCCCTGCATTATTTACCCTTCTACCTGATGGGCCGAATCCTCTACTATCATCACTATTTCCCAGCAATGCTTTTCAGCAGTATGTTAACAGGTGTGTAAACTCACTAACAATCTACAACATCACACACTGCAGCCACTGATTGGGACACACGTTAGTTTTATTTATTGCTGGAAACGATCCACAGGTGTGCCAGTATCTCTGGGGAAAGAAACTCTTGTCCCAATATCTTGCAGACGGAGCTGGTTCCGTTTCCAACCAATCATATTGGTGTTACACAAAAAGCTGGAGAAACTCAGCAGGTGCAGCAGCATCTAAGGAGCGAAGGAGATAGGCGACGTTTCGGGTCGAGACCCTTCTTCAGACTGGTCAGGGATCAGGGAAACGAGAGATATAAACAGTGATGTGGAGAGATAAGGAACAATGAATGAAAGATATGCAAAAAAGTATCGATGATAAAGGAAACAGGCCATTGTAAGCTGTTTGTGGTTTGTGGTGTGGACTATCTGTTGTATGCGCTGGCTGGTGGGGTGAAAGGTGAGAACCAGGGGGACTCGGCCCTTGTTGTGTGGGGGAATGGGGAGAGAGGGCAGTGTTGCGGGGTATGGAGGAGACCCTGGTGCGAGCCTCATCTATAGTGGGGGAGGGGAAACCCCGTTCTCTGAAGAACGAGGACATTTGTGATGACCTGGTGTGGAACACCTCATCCTGGGAGCAGATGCGGCGTAGACGGAGGAATTGGGAATAGGGGATGGAGTCCTTACAGGAAGCAGGGTGGGAGGAAGAGTAGTCCAGGTAGCTGTGGGAGTCAGTTGGTTTTTAGTGGATGTCAGTCAGGAGTGTATCACCTGCAATAGAGATGGTTGGTGTATCATATTGGTGTAACTGATAGATGGAATAATTACTTTCCGCTGTGCTCGGAGGATGTGATTCAATAGACAATAGGTGCAAGAGTAGGCCATTCGGCCCTTTGAGCCAGCACCGCCATTCACTATGATCTTGCCCTATCTAGCTCTCTCTTGAGAGCCTTGAGAATTGGCCTCCACTGCCTTCTGAGGCAGAGAATTCCACAGATTCTCAACTGTCTGGGTGGGAAGGTTTTTCCTCATCTCCGTTCTAAATGGATTGCCTCTTATTCTTAAACGGTGGCCCCTGGTTCTGGACTCCCCCAACATCAGGAACATGTTTCCTGCCTCTATCTTGTCCAAACCCTTAATAATCTTATATGTTTCAATAAGATCCCCTCTCATCCTTCTAAATTTCATAGTACACAAGCCCAGCCACTCCATTCTATCAACATATGACAGTCCCGCCATCCCAGGAATTAACCTTGTGAACCTACGCTGCACTCCCTCGATAGCAAGAATGTCCTTCCTCAAATTTGGAGACCAAAACTGCACACAATACTCCAGGTGTGGTCTCACTAGGCCCTGTACAATTTTGCTAATGTTACTTTTAATTCCTTCATCTAAATCATTAATGTATATTGTAAATAGCTGCGGTCCCAGCACCGAGCCTTGCGGTACCCCACTAGCCACTGCCTGCCATTCTGAAAGGGACCCGTTTATCCCTACTCTTTGTGTCCTGTCTGCCAACCAATTTTCTATCCAGGTTAAGTATTTTATGTTTCTATATAAGATCCCCTCTCATCTGTCTAAATTCCAGTGAATACAAGCCCAGTCGACCCATTCTTTCATCATACGTCAGTCCCGTCAAATGCTGAAGGAATGGGTCGACTGGGACTGTTCTTGACTCTCGATGGCCAAGGAGGTTGTAAATGTCGTCAAAGAGAAGTATAAAGTTTAGAAAGATGAGATTGGATAGATCGTTTGTTATTGTCTAAAGATTGTCGAGTGGGGATCACATTTATTTTGATTCCATCTGCAGCTATTACTTGGCACATTGTGCTGCAAAGTTCAGACCTCCTCTTAAGCCACCAAACAGCTGAGAGAGTTTACACTGGGGGTGTGACGTGCTTGATCATCTTCTGCATCTACAGGTGAGCGTGGACTTGACAAAAACACTGACTGATCCACATGGAATGTTATAGTTCCACAGCAATGCAGCCTGCAACCGTGTCCAGACTGAGCTAGAGGCCGCACCTCTCCTTGTTTATCCCATATCCTTCTAAACCTTTCCTGTCTAAATATCTTTTAAATGTTGTATTGTACCTGGCCCAACTACGTCACCAGCAGCTGGTTCCTTGTCCCCACCACCCCCTGAATGAAAAGCTTGTCCCTCAATTCCTTTTAAGGAGCCTCTTGCATCCATCTTATTTTAGAGTTTCAAGAAACAGTCAGCGCCGACCAGGGATCCCCGTACACTAGCACTATCCAACACACTGGGGACATTTTATACATTTTACCAAAGCCAATGCTCCTACAAACCTGTATGTCTTGGCGGTGTGTGAGGAAATCAAGCACCCAAAGAAATCCCATGCTGTCACGGGGAAAATGTACAAACTCTGGTCTGTGGTGCTGTGACTGCTGCATCACTGTGCCACCCTCTGGTTACATAGAGGAGCCCAGCACAAGCACTAACATGATGCCAAGACCAACTCATGATCCGTGTCACTGGCTGCTCGTGCCTCTGCCATGAAGATCAATACAGCACAGTGACAGGCCCTTCGGCCCATAATATCTGTGCCGAACATGATGCCAAGACCCTGCACATAATCCTTGTCCTTCCACTCCAAAAGCCTCTTGAATGCCACAATCATGTTGTTCCTGATTAGTGATGAATCTGCTGTCCCTTGGCACAGAGAAGTTGCATCCACAAACTGCACGCTGGTTCCTGGCCAGAGCTGCTCTAACAATACCTCTCAAAGCTACCTCATTTGGTCAAATAAACCACAACAGAAAACTGGGATAATGATCTTTATTCTTTAATTGTTTGCCAGCCCAACACCAGCCACTGTTGTCCTTCCCTCCCTCCCTCCCTCCCTCTCCCTCCCTCCCTCTCCCTCCCTCCCTCCCTCCCTCCCTCCTCCCCAAGACTGTAGCAGACCGTGATTGACAAGGCTGCCAATCTACAGGTGATGGTTGTTTCTTGTTCCAGCTTCTACCTGTTCCATCCTCTGTCCTACGGGATGATCGGCCCTCACGCTCAGGACCCCCTCAGTCCAATGGCAGGGTTGAGGTGGATGGAGTCCTGGGAATTCTGACCCTCGCTGAAGGTGGACAGGTCTCGGCATCCGGTCATCAATGTTGGAACAAAGGTTTTGTCAAATTAGATGATGTGAAATTCGATAAATTCCTGTGCAAATGATTCGCTGGTTCAAGTCTCCTTTTCAAACATTACTGTCATTTGATAAAGTGTAAACTTTGTTCTGAAGATTTATCTGGAATCAAACGACAAGCTCGAGGCTGCTGTTACCCCAGCACAAGTAAAACAAACCGTCAAACATTGCTGAATGCTGTGGGAAGGGTTTGACTTAGATCTGCGCACGGTCGATTACTACAGGGGCCGAAGCTCTCATAAACAGAAGCAGAAGCTGCCTCCCTCCCCCACCCCCTCCCTCCCTCCCTCCCTCTCTCCCTCTCTCCCTCTCTCCCTCCCTCCCTCCCTCCCCCTCCCTCCCCCTCCCTCCCTCCCTCCCTCCGTCTCTCCCTCCCTCCCTCCCTCCCTCCCCCTCCCTCCCCCTCCCTCCCTCCCTCCCTCCGTCTCTCCCTCCCTCCCTCCCTCCCTCCGGTTCACCAAGGAGCTGCCACTCATGGACTGTGGCCCGTCTATCAAATACAGTTCATACTCCTGTATTTGGAACGAAATCCGAGCAGGTAGAATAACAAATGTGTTATTGTCTTCAAAGTGTATGTTAAGCCCAGAAATAGTGATTCTACCGGACCAAGTGCAGACCCGTTGGGCATCATCCCCCCCCCCCCCCCCCCCCCCAGTGCAATATTCCACCACTCACCCAGAGCCCCCAACTGCGCAGGCGCGGCTGGCAAGTGGGAGCACGATTGCCACGTTTTTAAAGTTCAAAATGGCAATAAGCTGTAAAATATAAGATCAATGTGAACGCATCTCGCTCTCCCTCTTCAGTCCCCTTCCCCTCTTCCACTATCCACGCTCTCCCCACCCTCCAGCAACCCTCCTCTGCTCCTCCCCTCCCTCCCTCCTCTTCACTCTCCCCTTCTCCATTCTTTCCCCTCTTCCTCCCCTCCCCCACTCCCTCCCTCTCCTTTCCCTCCTCCCTATTCCTATCCCCTTCCTCTCCCTCTATCCCTCCTCACCTCCCCTCCCTACTCCTCTCCCTCTATCTCCCCGACTCCTCACCTCCCCTCCCCCACTTTCCCCTCCCTCTCCCCTCCCTACCCCCCTCCTCTCCCTCTATCTCCCCGACTCCTCACCTCCCCTCTATCCACCCCACACAATAAAAATCGCAATTTTCTTTGTAAATGAAATCTCCCGCCAAGAATTTGATTAAAACGTTTTTTTTTAATCGCCATTTAAAAAAATGTAAATGAGATTTTGGACCCCATTGTGACATCATTGTGATGTCATTCGCGACTAATGGGCCGTGCAAGTGGAAGTGATTTTTGTCAAAGTGGTTTTTGTAAAGTCTAAAATGTGAATAACATAAAATACACCATCAATCTGAACAAAACTTGGTACAACATACCACAGGACAGTGGTGAGTAAGATAACGTACTGTTTTGGCGTAATTTCAGGATCACACTCACCACAGACAGGCACGCAGACATACAAACAAACAATTGTGTTAAAGAAGGAACTGCAGATGCTGGAGAATCGAGGGTTACACAAAAAGCTGGAGAAACTCAGCGGGTGCAGCAGCATCTAAGGAGCGAAGGAGATAGGCGACGTTTCGGGTCGAGACCCTTCTTCAGACTGGTCAGGGATCAGGGAAACGAGAGATATAGACAGTGATGTGGAGAGATAAAGACCAATGAATGAAAGATATGCAAAAAAGTATTGATGATAAAGGAAACAGGCCATTGTAAGCTGTTTGTGGTGTGAAAATGAGAAGCTAGTGCGACTGGGGTGGGGGGGGGGGAGATGGAGAAGGAATGTCAGGGGCTGAGGGAGAGGTGGGAAGGGGAGGGGGCAGTCTGGGTTAACAGAATTGAGAAAATTCAATGTTTAAGCCCAGAGGATGCAGACTCCCCAAGCGGAATATGAGGTGCTGTTCCTCCAACTTGCGGTGTTGCTCACTCTGGCCGTGGAGGAGGCCCAGGACCGAGAAGTCGGATACGGAATGGGAGGGTGAGTTGAAGTGCTGAGCCACCGGGAGGTCGGGTTGGTTATTGCGGACCGAGCGGAGGTGTTCGGCGAAACGATCGCCCAGCCTCCGCTTGGTCTCACCGATGTAGATCAGCTGGCATCTGGAGCAACGGATGCAGTAGATGAGGTTGGAGGAGGTGCAGGTGTCGGACTTCTGTCGGACTTGGAATGACTGCTTGGGTCCCTGAAAGGAGTGGATGGGGGAGGTGAAGGGACAAGTGTAGCATCTCTTGCGGTTGCAAGGGAAAGTGCCCGGGGAAGGAGTGGAGCGGGAGGGAACAAACAAGATGAGAGTTTTAGTAATTTTATATATATATAAAATTACTAAAACTATAAATATAGATGTCATTTCTGTCAGCGATTTCCTGATATCAACTAGCCTTTAAAGAGAAAACTTTCATTCAAATCACCTTAAAAAGGTGAATCCAATGTTATTTTTAATCAGCAGATTAAGGGCAGAAGAATGACCATGGTAAGTGCAAGGCCGTTTGAAGGAAACATGGGCAATCTGTGTGTGAAATTAGGTGTAGCGAGGTCCTAAATGAATACCTTCCATTGATATTCACAAAGGAATTGGACTTTGGAGGATTTATCAAAGGAGAAATCTGTCAAACCTGGGAATGTTCTAGAGTGAGACACAAGAAACTGGCCTAACTCAGCAGGACAGGCAACTTCTCTGGAGAGAAGGAATGGGTCGAAACCCTTCTTCAGGCCCGAAACGTCTTGGGGTCTTGACCTGAAGTGTCACGCATTCCTTCCCTCGAGCGGTAGTTACTCCAGCATTTTGTTTCTATCTTCAGTTTAAACCAGCATCTGTAGTTCCTTCCCAGTGTTGTAGAGGGATCTAAGAGTAGAGGGGCAAGAGTGACCATAATATGGTTGAGTTCTTCATTAGGATGGAGAGTGACAAAATTAAGTCAGAAACAAGGGTTCTGAACTTGAACAAAGGTAACTTTGAAGGTATGAGATGTGAATTGGCCAAGATAGCCTGGCAGGTGATTCTTAAAGGGTTGACAGTGGATGTGCAATGGAAGGTATTTAAAGACTGCATGGATGAAGTACAAAAATTGTTCATACCAGTTTGGCAAAAGAATAAATCGGGGAAGGTGGTGCATCCATGGATAACAAGGGAAATCAGGGATAGTATAAAAACAAAAGATGAGGTATACAAATTTGCCAGAAAAAGCAGCCTACCGGAGGACTGGGAGAAATTCAGAATCCAGCAGAGGAGGACAAAGGGCTTAATTAGGAAAGGGAAAATAGATTATGAAAGGAAACTGGCAGGGAACATAAAAACTGACTGCAGAAGTTTTTATAGATATGTGAAGAGAAAAAGACTAGTTAAAACAAATGTTGGTCCCTTGCAGTCAGAAACAGGTGAATTGATCATGGGGAACAAGGACATGGCAGACCAATTGAATAACTACTTTGGTTCTGTCTTCACTAAGGAAGACATAAATAATCTGCCGGAAATAGCAGTGGAACGGGGGGCAAATAAGATGGAGGAACTGAGTGAAATCCAGGTTAGCCGGGAGGTGGCGTTGGGTAAATTGAATGGATTGAAGGCCGATAAATCTCCAGGACCAGATAGTCTGCATCCCAGAGTACTCAAGGAGGTAGCCACAGAAATAGTGGATGCATTAGTGATAATTTTTCAAAATTCCTTAGATTCTGGAGTAGTTCCTGAGGATTGGAGGATAGCTAATGTAACCCCACTTTTTAAAAAAGGAGGGAGAGAGAAAGCGGGGAATTACAGACCAGTTAGTCTAACATCGGCAGTGGGGAAACTGCTAGAGTCAGTTATTAAAGATGGGATAGCAGCGCATTTGGAAAGTGGTGAAATCATTGGACAAAGTCAGCATGGATTTACGAAAGGTAAATCATGTCTGACAAATCTGATAGAATTTTTCGAGGATGTAACTAGTAGAGTGGATAAGGGAGAACCAGTGGATGTGTTATATCTGGACTTTCAGAAGGCTTTCGACAAGGTCCCGCATAAGAGATTAGCATACAAACTTAAAGCACACGGTATTGGGGGTTCAGTATTGATGTGGATAGAGAACTGGCTAGCAGACAGGAGGCAAAGAGTAGGAGTAAACGGGTCCTTTTCAGAATGGCAGGCAGTGACTAGTGGGGTGCCGCAAGGCTCAGTGCTGGGACCCCAGCTATTTACAATATATATTAATGATTTGGACGAGGCAAATTCAATGCAACATCTCCAAGTTTGCAGATGACACCAAGCTGGGGGGTATAGTTAGGTGTGAGGAGGATGCTTGGAGGCTGCAGGGTGATTTGGATAGGCTGAGTGAATGGGCAGATGCATGACAGATGCAGTATAATGTGGATAAATGTGAGGTTATCCACTTTGGTGGCAAAAACATGAGGGTAGACTATTATCTGAATGGTGGCAGATTAGGAAAAGGGGAGATGCAACGAGACCTGGGTGTCATGGTACACCAGTCATTGAAAGTAGGCATGCAGGTGCAGCAGGCAGTGAAGAAAGCAAATGGTATGTTAGCATTCATAGTGAAAGGATTTGAGCATAGGAGCAGGGAAGTTCTACTGCAGTTGTACAGGGTTTTGGTGAGGCCACACCTGGAGTATTGTGTACAGTTTTGGTCTCCAAATCTGAGGAAAGACATCCTTGCCATAGAGGGGGTACAGAGAAGATTCACCAGACTGATTCCTGGGATGTGGGCCAAGCACAGGCATGTGGGAACGAGTGTAGATGAGGCATCTTGGTCAGCGTGGGACCTATGTCCATGTTCTATGACTCTTAACCTAATGTTACTGACGGAAGTCTGCCATTCCACCTGGCTTTGACTGTGTGTTGACGTCTGTCCTAGAAATATCTCATCGGGCCCGTTGAAGGGGCACAGGAACGATGTCTGTGTGCACAACATATTAAACAGCTGATTCTGCACACATTCATTTCATTCAAATAAAGTTAACCCATTAAGTCAGTTACATTTATTTATCAATCATATAACATGGCTGGGAGCATTGAAATACAGAAAATACTGAACAGATATTCATGGAAATAAGGCAATTGAAATGTTCCTGAAAGCAGCAAAGCCCATTGCACTGATTTATGATATTCCTTCATGGCCAAGGAGAGTGTTGGTAATCGGCCAACCTTTACTTGGCAAACGCTGATTGATGAATGATTGGGAATCTGTCTTGTTTTACCTTGACAAGACATCCAGTTTCATCAACTTTCCATTTGGATTTGGGGGCTTGGTTGGGATGTCCACTTCCTTGAAAACGTTCATATCTGCCACTGGCATTGAAAGTTCCCATGGAACTGACCTCCCTTCAGTTGCGCCTCTTAATTACTTAATGTCGGAGTTGACTATTGAAGTTCTCTCAGGAGTGAGTGCGATGCAACTGCGTGGGATGGGAACACATCCGTTGGAGACAGAATGGCCCTGGTTGGACGATTGATGTACAAAGGGATTAGTGATTGGGTTGTAACTTTCACCCAACTGAAATGGAATCAGTTTCTTTGTCCCAGAAAGAAACCACCCCACTCCTGCTCCACCTTGGACTCTGGTCGGAGGGTCTTTCTGTAAAATGTTTTATGTTGTAAATTACTGACATGCATCAGTGTTTGAGGAAATAATACTTTTTGAAGCAATGTAACATTTGTTTCCCTTGAGTGGTTGAACGGGTTATTTATGGTGTGGATTTCACTGTATTTGAGACAGTATCTATAGCTAACAGAAGTGTAGTGATTACATTTCTTCAGCCACATAGACCTAGATATGCAGGGAATACATGAAGGCTGAGGAGATTTGTTGAACTTGGCATCATGTTCAGCACGGACATCTGGCCCGCTGCTGCACTCTTCTATGGAATTCTTTGGTAAATGGCTGCATCTACCAATTAATCAATTCTCATCAGTTTAATCCCCTGCACCCTCTGCCAATCACTCCACTTGAATAACCTGGCCCCTCATCTAAGTAAACAAAGTGCCCAAAGCAGGAATAAATGGGAATGTAAACTCCACAATATCGGTAACAGAAATGTGGATAAAGGGGGTGAAACAGAATTAGTGGAAATCTATTTTTTTTAAATATGGATCAGGGAAGGATTTTCATTTTAATTTCCATTTCTGATGAAACTAATTGAACTTCATAATCTTGCTAACGGAGAGCTTGCAGTTTAGATGAAAGAGTTAACGTTTTGAGATTGCTGTGGGGAGGGGCCGCGAGGAGCAGTTAATGGGGGAGGAGACCACCCTGACAGCTGGTGAATAAACCAGCGGAGAAACTGGGAGAGCAAAACTATTATGTTCATTCAGTTAATTTAAATCAAAGAGGCACAATATCTGAAACTAGAAATTAAAAGATTAATATATAATTTCATAACATTACAGGTGATAGGTTTAGTCAGAGAGAATGTGGTTCAGGCACATTGATTCCTGCAGCTGAGATCAGTTGCATCTCCCATCTGCAGCATTCTCAGGGACATGCTGGCTGCTCACATTCTCAACCAGGTAGCGATTGCAGGCAGAGTTATAGAACGAAGCAATTGGAAATAATGGTTCCAACCCAACTCTTCACAATAAAACACTCCATCCAGTGCCTCTAATCTCTGTCCAGAGTCAGAGCAGGTCTGTGGCATTAATGGAGCTCTGGTGAGAGAGAAACATGCACCAGTCATATTCTGTTGCACACCAGGCAGCCAGCCAGCCGCGTTACAAATCTCATTCCAGCACCGTTGCTGCAGTCATCTCGTGTTGAGGACTTTCCTCCACAGGATCAAAGTTTTGCATTCGACCAGAACTTTCAGATTTGGAGTCTTCGGCACGAGTTTCCATGGTTCCGTAACTCTGATGTGCGGGTGAGGCCACTGGGGTGAGGCCCAGCTCTGGGTCCTGAAGTACGGCCGCGACAAACACCTGGAAATGAGAGCAGGTGGTCACTACACAACACAAGTGGACACGGGGGCACGGGTCCCCACACAACACAGGTGGACACGGGGGCACGGGTCCCCACACAACACAGGTGGACACGGGGGCACGGGGTCCCCACACAACACAGGTGGGCACGGGGGCACGGGGTCCCCACACAACACAGGTGGACACGGGGGCACGGGTCCCCACACAACACAGGTGGACACGGGGGCACGGGTCCCCACACAACACAGGTGGGCACGGGGGCACGGGGTCCCCACACAACATAGGTGGACACGGGGTCCCCACACAACACAGGTGGGCACGGGGTCCACGGGGTCCCCACACAACACAGGTGGACACGGGGTCCCCACACAACACAGGTGGGCACGGGGTCCACGGGGTCCCCACACAACACAGGTGGACACGGGGTCCCCACACAACACAGGTGGACACGGGGTCCCCACACAGCACAGGTGGACACGGGGTCCCCACACAACACAGGTGGACACGGGGTCCCCACACAACACAGGTGGACACGGGGGCACGGGGTCCCCACACAACACAGGTGGACACGGGGGCACGGGGTCCCCACACAACACAGGTGGACACGGGGGCACGGGTCCCCACACAACACAGGTGGACACGGGGGCACGGGGTCCCCACACAACACACGGGGGCACGGGGTCCCCACACAACACAGGTGGACACGGGGGCACGGGGTCCCCACACAACACAGGTGGACACGGGGGCACGGGGTCCCCACACAACACAGGTGGACACGGGGGCCCCACACAACACAGGTGGACACGGGGGCACGGGGTCCCCACACAACACAGGTGGACACGGGGGCACGGGGTCCCCACACAACACAGGTGGACACGGGGGCCCCACACAACACAGGTGGACACGGGGACACGGGGGCACGGGGGCCCCACACAACACAGGTGGACACGGGGGCACGGGGTCCCCACACAACACAGGTGGACACGGGGTCCACACACAACACAGGTGGGCACGGGGTCCCCACACAACACAGGTGGACACGGGGGCACGGGTCCCCACACAACACAGGTGGACACGGGGGCACGGGGTCCCCACACAACACAGGTGGACACGGGGGCACGGGGTCACAGGAAGTCACCACAGACCAGACATGAAGAAGTTAATTAGAGAAAATGAACACGACCTGAAGCAAATAATAAAAAATCTTTCCCCATACACCATCATTTCTCTTCTCAACCCCCGACCCCTCACCCCCCACCCTCACCAGTCACCCATCACCACCACCCCGCCTTCACTTACGTTGGAATTGGGTGTTGAGGACACACTGCTCCGCTCTCCGTCCACAAACAAACAGTCAGGCTGCGGCTCCGACAGCTGAGGACAGAACAGACTCACGGTCAGAGCAGACTCGAGGACAAGCCAGAGGAACAGACTGGAGACAGAGACGGGGGACAGTGGTTTCCAGGAGGGGTGGGGGAGGGGAGGGAGATGTCTCTGGTGACAGCACCTGGTGTGCTGGGAAGCGATGTAGGTGAGGTCCCCTCGTAGCTGTGTGTGTGTGGGGAGCGTGAGTGAGGGCACGAGGATGTGAATGCCGGCAGAACCACGGCAACTGCAGCGGTGAGAAAGCTGCAGTCACACAGCAAGGCAGTGTTGGTGTGGAACTTAACGAGGGTTGTGGAGGCCGGGGAGCCCATCCAGGAGGCAGGGAAGGGGAGATGTGGGCAAGACAGCTGTGGGCTTGGGTGTGGACTGATCACACATGTGTCTCTGCCTCGGAGACAGAGCTGTAAGGGCCTGTCCCACTGTACGAGGTAATTCAAGAGTTCTCCCGAGTTCTCCCAAGATTCGAGCTCGTGTAATGTACGTAGCTGGTACGTAGGGGCTCGTACGAGTAAAAAGGAACCATTTTTTTCATCACGAGTATTTTTATATCGTGGACATTTTTCACGCTGTTGAAAAAACGTCACGAGTTTACCGGATTTCCCGAGTACCTGCCGTTACTCGTACACGAGCTCCTACGTACCCGCTACGTACATTACACGAGCTCGAATCAGAACTCGTGAATTACCTGGTACAGTGGGACAGGCCTACCCTGAACAAGGCCTGGGCCCCTTGTTCGTCCTGCCCACACACATTCAGTGGCTCTTGTTCCACGTTTGCTGAGCCCACCAGCACCAGCACCAGCACCAGCACCAGCTGCGATCTGAAACGTTCCTCCTCTCTCCACATTTGCTGCCTGACCTGCTAGTGTTTGCAGCATCTTCTCCAGTTGTGACAGAGGAGGCCAGAGAGAGGGAACATCACACAACTGCGACTAATCTCTCTGCTATCTACCTGTGTCTGGAATAGTTCTCTCCTCTCTTGTAGCTCACGACTGCTGCTTCTGAGTCTTAGACTACAAGGTAAAGCACATGTTACTATTCTTTGCTTCAACACGTCCCATTAAATAAACTGTTGTCTAATGTGGTCTGTACTATGTGTGATTTCTCACTCACCAACTGCGGCTCACGACTTGGGTTCAGGACCAGAGGGCTGAGCTACAGGGAGAGGACTTTATTCCTTGGAGCGCAGGAAGATGAGGGGTGATCTTATAGACGTGTATAAAAATCATAAGGGGAATAGATTGGGGAGATGCACAGTGTTACTCAGGGTGAGGGAATCAAGAACCAGAGGGCATTGGTTTAAGGTAAGAGGGGAAAGATTTAATAATGACCTGAGGGGTAACATTTTCACACAGTGGATGTATGAAACGAGCTGCCAGAGGAGGTAGCTGAGGAAGGTATGGGAATGGTTTCGAGGGATATGGGCCAAACATGAGCAGATGGGACTAATGTAGCTGGGACATGTGGGCCCGTGTCTACAAGCTGGGCCTGTTTCCGTGCTCTGTGACTCTCGGTACGAGAACCACATCAGCTCAATCATATTTTGCCCACTCTTCTTTCACAAGTCTTTCAGAAGACTGGAGGGTGGCTAATATTGAGCCTATTTAAGACGGTGCCGGGCAAAGTCGAGGAACCATACACCTGGAGTCAGGTTAGGGGTAGAATTCTGAAGATATATTTGCATGTGGATAGGTAAAGGCTGTTTCTGGAGAGTCAGCATAGTTTTATCTGTGGGAGATGATGACATGAATCTGATTCAACTTCTCGATGAAGTAACCAAATAGGATGAGCAAACAGGGGAATCTAGGGGTACTGATTGTGGATGATCAGCCATGATCATGTCGAAGGGCTGAATGGCCTCCTCCCGCACCTATTGTCTATGTTTCAATATTACTCCAGCATGTTGTGTATAGAGATTGGGCCATTTTGTTATCATTGTACAAAATGTTGGTGAGGCTGCATTTGGAGTATTGGTCGCCTTGATACAGCAAGGATATAATGAAGCTGGGGAGAGTTCAGAGAATATTTGAGGATGTTGCCAAGGCCTCGAGGGCTTCAAGTATAATGGGGCATTAAGCAGTCTAGGACTTTATACCTTGGAGCGCAGGAGGATGAGGAGTGATCTTATCCAGGTGTGTAACATTAATTGGTCTTTAGCCCAGAGTGAAGGAATCGAGGACCAGAGGACAGGTTTACGGAGGGGGGGGGGGAGAAGATTTCGACAATAGGCAAAAGACAAAAGGTGCAGTAGTAGGCCATTCGGCCCTTCAAGCCAGCACCGCCATTCAATAGAAACCTGAGGTGCATTTTTTCCCCAGAGGGTGGTGGGTGCTAAAGGAAGTATTGAGGCAGGGACTATAATAGCATTGAAAAGCCCTTTGGACAGGGCTTTGGACAGACACTGCTGTGGTTCATGCTCACAAGGCCAGCAAGACGGTGCAGACCACTAGTACTGGAGATCCATCATCTCCAGGTCACCGCTCATCCCTGACCTGGCGCCGCTCTGCCCCTCTGCCTGATGTCATCCCCTTGCTCCGCGCCCCAAGCCCTTACCTGGCAGTTCTGGGGCCTAAGTTTGTGAAGTCCTTTGATGCAGAACGCAAACAAGGAGAAGACGATGCACAGCAGTAGTGAGACGAAGGTGAAGAGGGTGATGGGTTGCATGGGTCCTGTGGAGAGAAACACCAGGTAGACTCAGCCCCCAACTCACAGCACCCAACTCTATAGCCCCCAGCACCCACCCACAGCCCCCAACTCACAGCCCCCAACCCCCAGCCCCCAGCCCCCAGCCCCCAACCCCCAGCCCCCAACCCCCAGCCCCCAACCCCCAGCCCCCAACCCCCAGCACCCAACCCCCAACCCCCAGCCCCCAGCCCCCAACCCCAGCCCCCAGCCCCCAACCCCCAGCCCCCAACCTCCAACCCCCAGCACCCAACCCCCAACCCCCAGCCCCCAACCCCCAACCCCCAGCACCCAACCCCCAACCCCCAGCCCCCAGCCCCCAACCCCCAACTCTACAGCCCCCAAACCCCAGCCCCCAACCCCAACCCCAGCCCCCAACCCCCAGCCCCCAACCCCCAACCCCCAGCACCCAACCCCCAACCCCCAGCCCCCAGCCCCCAATCCCCAGCCCCCAACCCCCAACTCTACAGCCCCCAACCCCCAGCCCCCAACCCCAACCCCATACTCTACAGCCCCCAACCCCCAGCCCCCAGCCCCCAACCCCCAACCCCCAGCCCCCAACCCCCAGCCCCCAACCCCCAGCCCCCAACCCCCATCCCCCAACTCTACAGCCCCCAACCCCCAGCTCTACAGCCCCCAACCCCCAGCCCCCAACCCCCCAACCCACAGCCCCCAGCCCCAACCCCCATCCCCCAGCCCCCAGCCCCCAACCCCCAACCCCCAGCCCCAACCCCCAGCCCCCAGCCCCCAACCCCCCAACCCACAGCCCCCAGCCCCAACCCCCAGCCCCCAACCCCCAGCCCCAACCCCCAGCCCCCAACCCCAATGCCCAGCCCCCAACCCCCAACCCCCAACTACAGCCCCCAGCCCCCAACTCTACAGCCCCCAGCCCCCAACCCCCAACTCTACAGCCCCAACCCCCAGCCCCCAGCTCCCAGCCCCCAACCCCCCAACTCTACAGCCCCCAACCCCCAGCCCCCAACCCCCAACCCCCAACTCTACAGCCCCCAGCCCCCAACCCCCAACTACAGCCCCCAGCCCCCAACCCCCAACCCCCCAACCCACAGCCCCCAGCCCCAACCCCCAGCCCCAACCCCCAGCCCCCAGCCCCAGCCCCCAACCCTCAGCCCCCAACCCCCAACTCTACAGCCCCAACCCCCAGCCCCCAGCCCCAACCCCCCAACCCACAGCCCCCAGCCCCAACCCCCAGCCCCCAACCCCCAGCCCCAACCCCCAGCCCCCAACCCCCAACTCTACAGCCCCCAGCTCCCAGCCCCCAACCCCCCAACTCTACAGCCCCCAACCCCCAGCCCCCAACCCCCAACCCCCAACTCTACAGCCCCCAGCCCCCAACCCCCAACTCTACAGCCCCCAGCCCCCAACCCACAGCCCCCAACCCCCAGCCCCCAGCCCCCAACCCCCCAACCCACAGCCCCCAGCCCCCAACCCCCCCAACCCACAGCCCCAGCCCCAACCCCCAGCCCCAAACCCCCAACCCCCAGCCCCCACCCCCAGCCCCCAACCCTCAGCCCCAACCCCCAGCCCCCAGCCCCCACCCCCAACCCCCAGCCCCAACCCCCAACTCTACAGCCCCCAACCCCCAGCCCCCAACCCCCAGCCCCCAGCCCCCAGCCCCCAACCCCCAACTCTACAGCCCCCAACTCCCAACCCCCAACTCTACAGCCCCCAGCCCCCAGCCCCCAACCCCCAACCCCCAACTCCCAACTC
>CAUPSL010001561.1:0-21590 GCA_963514005.1 Raja brachyura | reverse complement strand
TTAAATGGCCTCCCCTTTATTCTCAGATTGTGGCCCCTGCTTCTGGACTCACCCAACATGGGGAACATTTTTCCTGCATCTAGCTTGTCCAGTCCTTTTATAATTTTATATGTTTCTATAAGATCCCCCTCATCCTTCTAAACTCCAGTGAATACAAGCCTAGTCTTTTCAATCTTTCCTCATATGACAGTCCCTCCATCCCTGGGATCAATCGCGTGGGAGTAATAAGTTGGGAGCATTAGTGATTAGGGATTAATAAGTTGGGAGTAATAAATTTGGATTAGTATTAGAGATTAGGGATTAATAAATTGGGAGTAATAAATTAGTGATATCAGTGGTATTACTGATTAGGGATTAATAAATTGAGAGTATTAGGGATCAATCTCTTGGGAGTAATAAGTTGGGAGTAATAGTGAGAATTGCATGTTAACAACCAAAGAAAGAGCTAAAGCACCAACAGCAGTGACAGGAAGAATACTAGTCATGATCCTACTTATGCCAGTCCCATCACTAGCAGCATTAATACTACCAACCACCCTAGTTGAGAGTATTAATTACATTTACAGGTTAACAAGCAAATTGAAGTATCAACCACCACCAGGTTTGAAGTAACGATACTAGCGATGTTACTAGGAGCACTAGTTATTCCCAACAGTCACCATTAATACTACCAAACGCCCTAGTTGAGAGTATTAATCAAATTTACAGGTTAACAAGCAAATTGAAGGATCAACCACCACCAAGTTTGAAGTAACGATACTAGGGATGTAACTAGGAGTATTAGTTATTCCTATCACTGGCACCATTAATACTATCAACTGCCCTAGTTGAGAGTATTAACAGGTTAACAAGCAAATTGAAGAATCGACCAAACACCAAATTTGAGACAAAGATACTAGCGATGATCTTAGTTATTCCTATCACTGGCACCATTAATACTACCAACCGCCCAGCTGGGAGTACTAATAATTACAAGTTAACACGCTATTAAAGAGCTAAAAAAATACCAATTTTGAATCAACGATACTAGTGATAGACCTAATCCCATTACTAGTTAGGTTAACCAGTATTAATACCCCCATTCCCCCAGTGGGTAGTATTAATGACAATTGCAAGTTAACAAGTAAATAAACAGCTAAAACCACCAGGGTTGGGTCAATGATTAAGAAGGAACTGCAGATGCTGAAAAATCGAAGGTAGACAAAAATGCTGGTGAAACTCAGCGGGTGAAACAGCATCTATGGAGCGAAGAAAATAGGCAACGTTTTGGGTCGAGACCCTTCTTCAGACTGATGTGAGGGTGGAAGGAGCGGGAAGAGGCGGAGACAGTGGGCTGTGGGAGAGCTGGGAAGGGGAGGGGAAAGCAGGGACTACCTGAAATTAGAGAAGTCAATGTTCATGCCGCTGGGGTGTAAACTACCCGAGCGAAATACGAGGTGCTGCTCCTCCAATTTGCGGTGGGACTCACTCTGGCCATGGAGGAGGCCCAGGTCAGAGAGGTCGGATTGGGATTGGGAATGGGAGGGGGAGTTGAAGTGCTGAGCCACCGGGAGATCAGGTTGGTTATTGCGAACCGAGCAGAGGTGTTGGGTGAAGCCTGCGCTTGGTCTCACCGATGTAGAGCAGCTGACACCTAGAGCAGCGGATGCAATAGATGAGGTTGGAGGAGATGCAGGTGAACCTCTGCCGCACCTGGAAAGATTAGGGTTGAGCCACTGATTACTAGCCATGGTCCCAGTTGCTAGAGCAGGTAAAGCAGCATTAATACTCCCAACACCCCTAGTTGGCAGTATTAATACAAGCAACGCACTGATAATCACGTCAACAAGGGAATAAGGAGCTAAAACACAACCGATGACGAGACAACTCTAGTCGTGTTACTCCCATCACTAGTTAGGTTAAGTAGTATTAATACTTCCAACCCCCAAACCGAGACAATCAACGCTAACAGCAGTGATTCCAGTTGCTGGGATCACTAGTCAGTCCCACCACCAGTTAGTACTGCCAGTATTAATACCAGCAACTCCCCCAGATGGCAGTATTAGTACTGCCAGCATTAATACCAGCAACTCCCCAGATGGCAGTATTATTACTAGCAACACCCTAGTCGTCAACAAGCAAATAAAGAGCTAAATCAACAATTACCAGCGACAGCTAGTCCCACTGGTTAGGTTAACCAGTATTATTACTTCCAAGCCCTTAGTTGAAAACATTAATGGTAACTGAAGGATCAAACTACACCAGGATTGAATCAAAGATTACTAACCATGCTAGTCCCGTCACTAGTTTGTACTGGCAGCATTATTACTCCTAACACCAGTAATTGACAGTACTAATGACAAACTCGAGTCAACTTAGCGAATTGGAGCTAAAACACCACCAAGGCTGAATCAACGATGCTAGCGATAGCCCCAGTCCCATCACTAGTCAGGTTAACCAGTATTAATTACTCCCAACGCCCCTAGTTGAAAGTATTAATACTAGCAACACACAGTTGGCAGCATTAGTGATAATTACCAAATAAAGAGCTAAAACACCTCCAGGGATGACAGACCGATTACCAGCCACAGCTCTCTTCATGCTAGTCCCATCACTAGTTGGTACTGGCAGTAATACTAGTTGGCAGTATTATTCATCCCAACACGGTTTTTTCTCTATTTTCTCTCTATTTTCTCACTATTTTCACTCCGTTTTGGTCTATTTTCTCTTTTTCTCTATTTTCACCGTTTTTTCCTCTATTTTTTGCTGTTTTTTAAAATATTTTCTTGCTATTTTCTGTGTCCCCAATTTCTGTTTTTCCTCTATTTTTGCAATTTTTTAAACAATTTTATCGCTGTTTTCCCCTCTAGTTTCATGCTATTTGCTCAATTTCTCTCACTATTTTGGCCGTTTTTCTCTATTTTCGCATTTTATTCCTTTCTCACTATTTTAGCTTTTTTCTCTATTTTCGCAGTTTTTTCCTTTCTCGCTATTTTCACGGTTTCCCCTTTATTTTTGCTGGTTGTTTCTCAATTTTCCCGCTATTCTCGTTTTTCCATTTTTTAAAATGTTTTTTACTCTATTTTCTCGCTGCTCGCTGTTTTTTCTGGGGTTTTTTCACTGTTATTGATTACTATTTTATTTGTCTAGTTTTGCTATTTTTTTCTCTTTTTTGCCATTTTTTCTCTATTTCACATCACCTCCACCATGTCCTTCTGCAGTTCTTCGTCCTCCAGGGGCTATTTTTACTCGTTTTGTCTATTTTTGCTGTTTGTTCCCCATTCCCGCTGTTTTTTTTGCTATTTGCTCTATTTTTGCTGGTTTTTTAAACTAATTTTCTCGCTATTGTCTGTTTTTCCTCTATTTTTGTCGTTTTTACTCTATTTTCACGCTATTTTTCTCTATTTTCTTTTTAAAAAACCATTCTTGCTATTTTTGTTGATTTTTACTCTTTTTTCCCCATTTTTCTCTATTTTCGCAGATTTTTCTCTATTTTCACCTCATCTCCACCACCAGCCTCCCCCTTCTCCTCCACCTCTTCCCCTTCTCCTCCTTCTCTCTCTCTCTCTCTGAGGGCCGGGGGGGGGGGGGGATTTCAGGTTCATACTCGTATTTTCTCAATTTTTGTTGATTTTTACCCAATTTACTCTTTTGTTGATTTTTACTCCTTCTCTCTCTGCTGGTTTTTACTCAAATTTCTTGCTTTTTTGCTGTTTTTTACCCAATGTTCTTGCTTTTCTCTATATTTGTTGATTTGTTTACCCTATTTGCGCACATTCTCTCTCTTTCTCTCTCCCCCCCCGAGGCCTTCTCCACCTCTTCCTCCTCCACCTACTCTTTGTCAATTTTTGCTGTTTTTCCTCTATTTTTGTTGATTTCATCTCTATTTTCACGTTTTACCTTATTTTCTCGCTATTAACACTATTTTTTACTGATTTTTACTCAATTTTCTCTCTTTTTTCACTATTTTTGCTGATTTTTCTCGATTCTCTTGCTATTTTCACTGTTTTTGTTGATTTTTTATTCTTTCCCTATTTTTGTTGTTTTTTACTTCATTTTCTTTCTATATTCTCTATTTCTGTTGTTTTTACTCTTTCTTGCCATTTATTTTCGTTGATTTATAGTCTCTCGCTATTTACTCTATTTTCACACTATTTTTGCTGTTTTTTGTCGTTTATCTCTATTTTCCCTGTTTTTCTCTCACTTTTTAATTTTTCCCACATTTTCTCCGTGTTTTCCTCTACTTTCGCCTCACCTTCAGCCTCTTCTGTTCACCTTCTTCTCTCTCCTCTCTCTCTCTCCAGGGGCCGAGGCCTGACCCCCACCTATTCTACTTGTTGATTTTTCTTTTTGTTTTTTGTTTACTATATTCTCGCTATTTTCAATATTTTTGTTGATTTTCTCTCTCTTTTTGCATTTTTATGTTGATTTTTTCTCTTTTCCGTTTTTTACCCTATTTTCTCTATTTTTGTTTGTCTTTTTGCTGTTTTTCCCAATTTTCTTGCTTTTTTTTGTTTTTATACTATTTTTGCTGTTTTTCCCCACATTTCACCTCACCCTCCTCCTCCTCCTCTTGTTCTTCCACCACCACCTCTCCTCCTCCACCTCCTCTTCCTTCCTCTCCTATTTTCTCGCTATTATCAATATTTTTGCTGATTTTTTCTGAATCTTTGCTGTTTTTTAACCAATTTTCTTGCTATTTTCTCTATATTTGTTGATTTTTTACCCTATTTAATGTATATTTGTTGATTTTTTTACCCTTTATTTCTGTTGATTTTTACTCAATTTTCTATTCTCTTTATTTTTGCTGTTTTTTCTCTATTCCCCATTTTTACCTTAATTTTCACCTTTTCCCCCCATTTCTTTCTATATTTTGACCATTTTATTTTCCGTTTCTTCCTCAATTTTCACCATTCTTACTACACAATTTTTACCTTTCCCCATTTCCCCCCCATTGTCGCCGTTTCTTTCTCTATTTTGACCCTTTCTTTCTCTATTTCCCCATTTTTACCTAAATTTTCACAATTTTCCCCCCATTTCACCCCACCTTCAGCCTCCTCCTCCTCCTCTTGTTCTTCCATCACCACCACTCCTCTTCCACTACCACCTCCCTCTCTCCACCACCAGGGCCTGAGTGACTTTTCCTCCACCTCCTTCTCCTATTTTCTTGCTATTATCACTATTTTTGCTGATTTTTTCTGAATCTTTGTGTTTTTTACCCAATGTTCTTGCTATTTTCTCTATTTGTTGATCTTTTACCCTATTTGCTCAATTTTTGTATTTTTACTCTATTTTTTATTTTTTTACTCAATTTTCTCTCTATTATCCCCATTTTTGCTGTTTTTTCCTCTATCTTCACCATTTTCAATTTTTACAATTTTCCCCGTTTGACCTTTTTTACCTCACATTTCCCCGTTTTTACCTCAGGTTTAACTGTTTTCCCCACATTTCACCGCTGTTTTCTCCATTTTCACCGTTGTTTTCCCTATTTTGAACCTCAGGTTTCCCCATTTTTACCTCAATTTTCCCCATTTTATCTCTATTTTCCCCATTTCTTTCTCCATGTTCACAGTTTTTACCTCAATTTCCTCCGTTTCCCCCACATTTCACCATTGTTTTCTCCATTTTCACCGTTTTTTTTCTATTTTCACTGTTTTTACCTCAACTTTCACCATTTTACCTAAATTTTCCCCATTTCATCTCTATTTTCACCATTTCTTTCTCCTTTCCCCATTTTATCTCTATTTTGACCGTTTTTAGCTAAATTTTCCCCTTTATCTCTATTTTCCCCATTTCTTTCTCCATTTTCCCCATGTTTTCTCCATTTTGACCGTTGTTTTCTCTATTTTGACCGTTTTAACCTCAGATTTCCCCGTTTTTCCCCACATTTCCCCATTCTTCCTCTATTTTCCCTGTTTTTCCTCAATTTTGCACCATTCCCCCCCCATTTTTTCTCAATTTTCACCGTTGTTTACCTCAGGTTCCCCCGTTTATCCCCACATTTCCCCGTTTCCCCCACATTTCACCGCTGTTTTCTCCATTTTCTCCGTTGTTTTCCCTATTTTGACTGTTTTTACCTCAGATTTCCCCGTTTTCCCCCATATTTACCTCAACTTTCCCCATTTTTACCTCCATTTTCCCCATTTTTACCTCAGGTTTAACCGTTTTCCCCACATTTCACCGTTGTTTTCTCCATTTTCACCTATTTTGACCGTTTTTACCTCAATTTTCACCATTTCTTTCTCTATTTTCCCCATGTTTTCTCCATTTTGACCGTTATTTTCTCTATTTTGACCGTTATTACCTCAGATTTCCCCCGATTTCCCCCACATTTCCCCATTCTTCCTCTATTTTCCCTGTTTTTCCTCAATTTGCATCATTTCCCCCCCATTTTTACCTCAGATTTCCCCATTTTTACCTCAGGTTCCCCGGTTTATCCCCACATTTCACCATTGTTTTCTCCATTTTCACCGTTGTTTTCCCTATTTTGACTGTTTTCACCTCAATTTTCACAATTTTTACTTCTATTTTCCCCATTTGTTCTCCATTTTGACCGTTGTTTTCTCAATTTCGACCGTTTTTATGTCAGATTTCCCCGTTTTTACCTCAATTTTCCCCGTTTCTCCCCACATTCCCCCGTTTTTTCTCCATTTTCACCGTTGTCTTCTCTATTTTGACCGTTTTTACCTCAGGTTTCCCCGTTTTTACCTCTATTTTGACAGTTTTCCCCCCACATTTCCCCGTTTTTTCCTCAATTGTGACCATTCCCCCCCCCCCCCCATTTTCAACGTTTCTTTCTCTATTTTGACAATTGTTTCTCCATTTTCACCGTTTTCCCCTCAATTTTGACCTTTTTTCACCAATTTCACAATTGGTTCTATTTCCCCCATTTTTACCTCAATTTTCCCCATTTTTACATAAATCTTCCCCATTTTATCTCTATTTTCACCATTTCTTTCTCAATTTTCCCCATTTTATCGCTATTTTCACCATTTCTTTCCCCATTTTCATCGTTTTTACCTCAATTTTCCCCGTTTCCCCCCACATTTCACAATTCTTTTCTCCATTTTCACCATTCTTTCCTCAATTTTGACCCTTTTATCTCTATTTTCCGTTTTTTCTCTATTTTCCCTGTTTTTCCCTCAGTTTTGACCTTTTCCCTCCATTTTCAGTTTTTACCTCAATTTTCATCATTTTTACCTGATTTCCCCCATTTTCCCCCACATTCCCGTTTTTACCTCACATTTCCCCGTTTCCCCCACATTTCACCATTGTTTTCTCCATTTTAAACGCTGTTTTCCCTATTTTAACCGTTGTTACCTCAGATTTTGACCGTTTTTACGTCAGATTTCCCCGTTTTCCCCACATTCACCGTTTTTCTCCCCGCACATTCACACCTCCAGCCTCCTCCTCCTCCACTCACGAGCTCCTTCACCACCGTTTCCCTTACATTTCACCGTTTTCCCCATTTTATGTCTTTCACCATTTCTTTCTCTATTTTCCCCACTGTTTTCTCCATTTTCACCATTGTTTTCTCAATTTTGACCGTTTTTACCTCAGATTTCCCCGTTTTTACCTCAACTTTCCCCGTTTACACCTCTACTTTCCCCATTTTATCTCTATTTTCACCATTTTACCTCTATTTTGACCGTTTCCCCCACATTTTCACCGTTGTTTTCTCTATTTTGACCGTTTTTTACCTCAGGTTTCCCCGTTTTTCCGTCAGATTTCCCCGTTTTTTCCCACATTCCCCGTGTCCCCCCCACACCCCGCGCCCCCGTCGCCCCCACATTATCCCTCCTCACCTCCTCTCTCTCCACCATTTCTTTCTCAATATTCCCCATTTTTACCTCAATTTTCCCCATTTTATCTCTATTTTCACCTTTCTCCATTTTCCCCATTTTACCATATTTTGACCGTTTTTACCTTAGGTTTCCCCGTTTTTACCTCTATTTTCCCCATTTTGACTTGTTTCCTCTATTTTCACCGTTTTTACCTCAGATTCCCCCATTTTTACCTCAGATTCCCCGTCTTTTCCTCTATTTCCCCCATTTTATCTCTATTTTCACATTCTTTCTCTATTTTCACCATTTTTACCTCAGATTTTGACCGTTTCCCCCCACATTTTCACCGTTGTTTACCATATTTTGACCGTTTTTACGTCAGATTTCCCGTTTTTCCACACATTTCCCAGTGTCCCCCCCGCACCGTTGCCCCCACATTATCCCACCTCCAGCCTCCACTCTCGCCTCCTCGCCATTTTATCTCTATTTTGACCATTTTTACCTCAGATTTCCCTGTTTTCCCCCTCAATTTTCACCATTTCCATCTCAATTTTGACCCTTTTTCTCTATTTTCCCTGTTTTTCCCTCAATTTCCCCAATTTTTTCTCCATTTTCACCGTTTTTCTCAGATTTCTCCGTTCTCCTCAATTTTCCCCGTTTTTACCTCAATTTTCCCCGTTTTAACTATTTTCACCATTTTGACCGTTGTTTTCTCTATTTTGACCATTTTTACCTCAGATTTCCCCGTTTTTACCTCAGGTTTCACCATTTTTACCTCACATTTCCCCCTTTTTACCTCAATTTTGACCGTTTTTACCTCAATTTTCCCCGTTTTTACCTCAACTTTCCCCATTTTATCTCTATTTTCACCATTTCTTTCTCCATTTTATCTCTATTTTGACAGTTTTTACCTCAGATTTCCCCGTTTCCCCCACATTTTCCCCATTTTATGTCCATTTTCACCGTTGTTTTCCCTATTTTCACCATTTTTACCTCAGTTTTGACCCTTTTATCTCTATTTTCCCCGTTTTTCCCTCATTTTTGACACTTTCCTCCACATACACCAGTTTTTACCTCAACTTTCACCATTTTTACCTCACATTTCCCCACACATTTCACCGTTGTTTACCGTATTTTGACCGTTTTTACGTCAGATTTCCCCGTTTTCCCGCACATTCACTAGTGTGTTTCTCCCCACACCCTCGCCCCGTCGCCTATTTTCCCCATTTTTAGCGTTCTTTTCTATATTTTTACCGTTTTTACCTCAGGTTTGACCGTTTCCCCCATATTTCACCGTTTTTACATCAATTTTCACCGTTTTTACGTCAACTTTCCCCATTATATCCCTATTTTAAAAGTTTTTACCTCAATTTTGACCCTTTTCCCCCCACATTTCCCCGTTTTTACCTCAGATTTCCCCGTTTTTCCCCACATTCCCCGTTTTTTCCTCTAGTTTCCCCATTTTACCTCAATTTTCACCATTTTATCTCTATTTTCACCATTTCTTTCTCCATTTCCCCATTTTATCTCTATTTTCCCCGTTTTTCCCCACATACCCCCAAATTTACCCCACATTTCCTCAGTTTCCCTCACATTTTCCCCATTGTATCTCCATTTTCACTTATTTAACCTCAATTTTGACCCTTTTTCCCCACAGTTCCACGTTTTTACCGCAGATTTCCTCAGACCTCAATTTTCCCCATTGTATCTCCATTTCCACCTCAATTTTCCCCCATTTTATCTCTATTTTCCCCGTTTTTCCCAAACATACACCCGTTTTGACCTCAGGTTTCACCGTTTTTCCCCACATTTCCCCGTTTCCCCCACATTTTATGTCTATTTTGACCGTTGTTTTCCCTATTTTGACCTCAATTTTCACCAGTTTACCTCTATTTTCACCATTTCTTTCTGGATTTTCACCATTTTTACCTCAGTTTTGACCCTTTTCATCCACATTTTTACCTCAGATTTCCCCGTTTCCCCCACATTTTCCCCATTTTCACCGTTGTTTACCCTATTTTGACCGTTTTTACCTCAATTTTCACCGTTTTTACCTCTATTTTCCCCATTTCTTTCTCCATTTTCCCCATTTTATCTCCATTTTGACCATTGTTTTCCCTATTTTGACCGTTTTTACGTCAGATTTCCCCGTTTCCCCCACATTCCCCCCATTTTATCTCTATTTTCCCCATTTTATCTCAATTTTCCCCATTTTACCTCTATTTTCACCATTTCTTTCTCGATTTTCACCATTTCTACCTCAATTTTGACCCTTTTATTGCTATTTCCCGTTTTTCCCTCATTTTTGACAATCTTTCCTCCATTTTTACCTCAGTTTTCCCCATTTTTTCTCCATTTTCACCGTTGTTTTCTCTATTTTGACCGTTTTTACCTCAGGTTTGACCGTTTCCCCCATATTTCACCGTTTTTACATCAATTTTCAGTTTTTACCTCAGATTTCCCCATTGTATCCCCATTTTCACCTCAATTTTGACCCTTTTCCCCCACATTTCCACGTTTTTACCTCAGATTTCCCCGTTTCCCCCACATTTCCCCCATTTTCCGTCCATTTTCACCGTTGTTTAGCCTATTTTGACCGTTTTTACCTCAATTTTCACCGTTTTTACCTCTATTTTCCCCATTTCTTTCTCCATTTTCCCCATTTTATGTCTATTTTGACAGTTTTTACCTCAATTTTCACCGTTTTTACCTCAATTTTCCGCATTTTATGTCTATTTTCACCGTTGTTTTCCCTATTTTCACCATTTGTACCTCAATTGTGACCCTTTTTTCCCCACATTTCCCCTTTTTACCTCTATTTTCCCCATTTTGACCGTTGTTTTCTCTATTTTCACTGTTTTTACCTCTATTTTCACCATTTCTTTCTCGATTTTCACCATTTTACCTCTATTTTCACCATTTCTTTCTTGATTTTCACCATTTTACCTCTATTTTCACCATTTGTTTCTCGATTTTCACCATTTTTTTCTCGATTTTCACCATTTTTACCTCAATTTTGACCCTTTTATCTCTATTTTCCCTGTTTTTCCCTCATTTTTGACAATCTTTCCTCCATTTTCACCATTTTACCTCAGGTTTCCCCGTTTCCCCCACATTTTCCCCATTTCATGTCTATTTTCACCGTTGTTTACCCTATTTTGACCGTTTTTCCGTCAGATTTCCCCGTTTTCCCGCACATTTCCCAGTGTTCCCCCAGCGCCGCCGCCGCCCCCACATTATCACCTCCAGCCTCCACTCTCGCCTCCTCGCCATTTTATCTCTATTTTCACCATTTCTACCCCAATTTTGACAATTTTTTCTCTATTTTCCCCTCAATTTTGACAATTTTTTCCTCCATTTTCACCGTTGTTTTCCCTATTTTGACCGTTTTTACCTCAATTTTGACAATTTTTTCTATTTTCCCCGTTTTTCCCTCAATTTTGACAATTGTTCCTCCCTTTTCACCGTTTTTACCTCAATTTTCACAATTTTTACCTCTATTTTCCCCATTTTCACCGTTGTTTTCTCTATTTCTACTTTTTACCTCAGGTTTGACCGTTACCCCCATATTTCACCGTTTTTACATCAATTTTCACAGTTTTTACCTCAGATTTCCCCATTATATCCCTATTTTCACCATTTTTACCTCAATTTTGACCCTTTTTCCCCACATTTCCACGTTTTTACCTCAGATTTCCCCGTTCCCCCCACATTTTCCCCATTTTCCGTCCATTTTCACCGTTGTTTACCCTATTTTGACCGTTTTTACCTCAATTTTCACCGTTTTTACCTCTATTTTCCCCATTTCTTTCTCCATTTTATCTCTATTTTGACCGTTGTTTTCCCTATTTTGACCGTTTTTACGTCAGATTTCCCCGTTTCCCCCACATTTTCCCCATTTTATCTCTATTTTCCCCATTTTATCTCAATTTTCCCCATTTTACCTCTATTTTCACCATTTCTTTCTCGATTTTCACCATTTCTACCTCAATTTTGACCCTTTTATCGCTATTTCCCCTGTTTTTCCCTCATTTTTGACAATCTTTCCTCCATTTTCACCTCAGTTTTCCCCATTTTTTCTCCATTTTCACCGTTGTTTTCTCTATTTTGACCGTTTTTACTTCAATTTTCCCCATTTTATCACTATTTCCACCATTTCTTTCTCAATTTTCCCCATTTTATCTCAAATTTGACCGTTTTTACCTCAATTTTCACAATTTTTACCTCAATTTTCACCATTTTTACTTCAATTTTCACCATTTTGTCTATTTTCACCATTGTTTTCCCTATTTTCACCATTTGTACCTCAATTGTGACCTTTTTTTCCTCACATTTCCCCTTTTACCTCTATTTTCCCAATTTTTTCCCCATTTTGACCGTTGTTTTCTCTATTTTCCCCATTTTACCTCTATTTTCACCATTTTTCCCCACATACCCGCGTTTATCCCCACATTTCCCCCATTTCATGTCCATTTTCACCGTTGTTTTCTCTATTTTGACCGTTTTTACCTCAGATTTCCTCGTTTTTACCTCAATTTCTCCCATTTTATCTCTATTATCCCCATTTTCCCCACATACCCCCGTTTATCCCCATTTCATGTCCATTTTCACCGTTGTTTACCGTATTTTGACCGTTTTTCCGTCAGATTTCCCCGTTTTCCCCCGTCCCCCCCACACCCCGCGTCGCCTCCACATTATCATTATTCCCCATTTCATGTCTATTTTCACCGCTGTTTTCTCCATTTTCACCGTTGTTTTTCTCTATTTTCCCTGTTTTATCTCTATTTTGACCGTTGTTTTCCCTATTTTCACCATTTTTACCTCAGATTTCCCCGTTTTTACCCACATTCCCTTGTTTTTCCTCTATTTTCACCATTTCTTTCTTGATTTTCACAATTTTCACCTCAATTTTCACAATTTTTTCTCTATTTTGACCGTTTTTACCTCAATTTTCCCCATTTTTACCTCAATTTTCCCCATTTTATCACTATTTCCACCATTTCTTTCTCAATTTTGACCATTTTTACCTCAATTTTCCCCATTTTACCTCTATTTTCCCCATTTTATGTCTATTTTCCCCATTTTATCTCTATTTTCACAATTTATTCTCCATTTTCACCATTTTTACCACAATTTTGACCGTTTCTACCTCAATTGTCCCCATTTTATCTCCATTTTCCCCATTTCTTTCTCAATTTTCCCCGTTTTTACCTCAACTTTCCCCATTTTTATCTCTATTTTCCCCATTTTATGCCTATTTTCCCCATTTTTTCTCCATTTTCACAATTTTTACCACAATTTTGACCGTTTCTACCTCAATTTTCCCCATTTTATCTCCATTTCTTTCTCAATTTTCCCCATTTTTACCTCAATTTTCCCCATTTTACCTCAATTTTCCCCATTTTATCTCCATTTTCCCCATTTCTTTCTCAATTTTCCCCATTTCTTTCTCAATTTTCCCTATTTTATCTGTATTTTCACCATTTGTACCTCAATTTTGACCCTTTTTCCCCCACATTTCCCCTTTTTACCTCTATTTTCCCCATTTTGACCGTTGTTTTCTCTATTTTCCCCATTTTACCTCTATTTTCACCATCTTTCTCGATTTTCACCATTTCTTTCTCGATTTTCACCATTTCTACCTCAATTTTGACCCTTTTATCGCTATTTCCCCTGTTTTTCCCTCATTTTTGACAATCTTTCCTCCATTTCTACCTCAGTTTTCCCAATTTTTTCTCCATTTTCACCGTTGTTTTCTCTATTTTCACCATTTTTACCACAATTTTGACCGCTTTTACCTCAGATTTCTCCGTTTCTCCCCTTCCCCATTTTTACCTCAATTTCCCCCATTTTTACCTCAACTTTCCCCATTTTATCTCTATTTTCACCATTAACCTCAATTTTCACAATTTTTTCCTCAATTTTCACCATTTTTACCTCAATTTCCCCCATTGTTCCTCCATTTTCACCATTCTTTCCTCAATTTTGACCCTTTCATCTCTATTTTCACCATTTCTTTCTCCATTTTATCTTTATTTTGACTGTTTTTACCTCACATTTCCCCATTTTATCTCTATATTCCCCATTTTTACCGTTGTTTTCTCTATTTTGACCGTTTGTACCTCAGATTTCCTCGTTTTTACCTCAATTTCCCCCATTTTATCTCTATTATCCCCGTTTTTCCCCACATACCCCCATTTTTACCTCAGATTCCCCCGTTTCCCCCCATCTTCACCCTTGTTTACCCTATTTTGACCGTTTTTCCTTCAGATTTCCCCGTTTTTCCGTATATTCCCCAGTGTGTTTCTCCCCACATCCCCGCCCCCACATTATCCCACCTCCAGCAGTTCCTCTCCAGCCTCCATTTTGACCGTTGTTTTCTCTATTTTCCCCATTTTTACCTCAATTTCCCCCATTTCTACCTTAATTTTCCCCATTTTATCTCTATTTTGACTGTTTTTACCTCAATTTTCCCCGTTTTACCTCAGATTTCCCCATTTTATCTCTATTTTCCCCATTTTATCTCTATTTTGACCGTTGTTTTCTCTATTTTCCCGGTTTTCCCCTCAATTTTGACAATTTTTGCTCCATTTTGACCGTTGTTTTCCCTATTTTGACCGTTTTTACCTCAAATTTCCCCCATTTCTACCTCAATTTTCCCCATTTTACCTCAATTTTCACCATTTTTACCTCAATTTTCACCATTCTTTCCTCAATTTTGACCCTTTCATCTCTATTTTCACCAGTTCTTTCTCCATTTTATCTTTATTTTGACTGTTTTTATCTCTATTTTCCCCATTTTATCTCTATTTTCCCCATTTTATCTCATTTTCACCGTTGTTTTCCCTATTTTGACCGTTTTTACCTCAATTTTCCCCGTTTTTACCCCAACTTTCCCCATTTTATGTCTATTTTCACCATTTTTACCACAATTTTGACCGTTTCTACCTCAATTTTCCCCATTTTATCTCAATTTTTCCCCATTTTACCTCAATTTTGACCATTTTTACCTCTTTCCCCATTTCTTTCTCCATTTTCACCGTTGTTTTCCCTATTTTGACCGTTTTTACCTCAATTTTCCCCATTTTACCTCCATTTTCACCATTTTTACCACAATTTTGACCGTTTTTACCACAATTTAACCCATTTTTACCTCAGATTTCCCCATTTTCCCTCAATATTCCCCATTTTATCTCCATTTTGACCGTTGTTTTCCCTATTTTGACCGTTTTTACGTCAGATTTCTCCGTTTCCCCCACATTTCCCCATTTTACCTCTATTTTCCCCATTTTACCTCAATTTTCACCGTTTTTACCACAATTTTCACCATTTTACCTCTATTTTCACCATTTTTCCCCACATACCCCCGTTTATCCCCACATTTCCCCCATTAAATCTCCATTTTCACCGTTGTTTTCTCTATTTTGACCGTTTTACCTCAGATTTCCTCGTTTTTACCTCAATTTCCCCCATTTTACCACAATTTTCACCATTTTACCTCTATTTTCACCATTTTTCCCCACATACCCCCGTTTATCCCCACATTTCCCCCATTAAATCTCCATTTTCACCGTTGTTTTCTCTATTTTGACCGTTTTACCTCAGATTTCCTCGTTTTTACCTCAATTTCCACCATTTTACCACAATTTTCACCGTTTTTACCTCAATTTTCCCCGTTTCCCCCCCATTTTATGTCCATTTTCACCGTTGTTTTCTCTATTTTGACCGTTTTACCTCAGATTTCCTCGTTTTTACCTCAATTTCCCCCATTTTACCACAATTTTCACCGTTTTTACCTCAATTTTCCCCGTTTTCCCCCCATTTTCCCCATTTCATGTCCATTTTCACCGTTGTTTTCTCTATTTTGACCGTTTTTACGTCAGATTTCTCCGTTTCCCCCACATTTCCCCATTTTACCTCTATTTTCCCCATTTTACCTCAATTTTCACCGTTTTTACCACAATTTTCACCATTTTACCTCTATTTTCACCATTTTCCCCCACATACCCCCGTTTATCCCCACATTTCCCCCATTAAATCTCCATTTTCACCGTTGTTTTCTCTATTTTGACCGTTTTACCTCAGATTTCCTCGTTTTTACCTCAATTTCCCCCATTTTACCACAATTTTCACCGTTTTTACCTCAATTTTCCCCGTTTCCCCCCCATTTTCCCCATTTCATGTCCATTTTCACCGTTGTTTTCTCTATTTTGACCGTTTTTACGTCAGATTTCTCCGTTTCCCCCACATTTCCCCATTTTACCTCTACTTTCCCCATTTTACCTCTATTTTCACCATTTTACCTCTATTTTCACCATTTTTCCCCACATACCCCCGTTTATCCCCACATTTCCCCCATTAAATCTCCATTTTCACCGTTGTTTTCTCTATTTTGACCGTTTTACCTCAGATTTCCTCGTTTTTACCTCAATTTCCACCATGTTATCTCTATTTTCACCGTTTTTACCTCAATTTCCCCCGTTTTCCCCACATTTCCCCCGTTTCATGTCCATTTTGACCGTTGTTTACCGTATTTTGACCGTTTTCCCGTCAGTTTTCCCCGTGCCCCCCCCACACCCCGTGTCCCCCCCCACACCACACCACCACCTCCTCACCTCCAGCCTCCTCTTCCCTCTCTCCCTCTCTCCCTCTCTCCCTCTCTCTCCGGCCCCGGGGCCTTGACGCGAAACCTTCTCCTCCTCCACCTCCGGCACTTCCGGCCGCCGCCGCCACTTCCGGCCGCCGCCCCCCTCCACCATTGGCCGCCGCTCCCGCCCGTCACCGCCTCCCCGCCCCCCCATTGGCCCCGCGCCCCCTGACCGACGGCTCTCTCCTCCAATCACCGCGCGGGGCGGCGCCGCCCGCGGCCAATCAGCGCCGGTAGGGCGGGATTAGACCCTGACGGACAGGAGGCTCCACCAATGTGGGGACAGAGGGGTGGGGAGAGGAGGAAGGGGCACCCAAGGGTGTATGAGGGGGTGAGGCACCTTTGGGTGGGGGTACCTCCCACTCTAACCCCCACCCAAGGGTGCCCCACCCCCTCCACTTCCTCTCCACCCCCACCCAAGGGTGTATGAGGGGGTGAGGCACCTTTGGGTGGGGGTACCTCCCACTCTAACCCCCACCCAAGGGTGCCCCACCCCCTCCACTTCCTCTCCACCCCCACCCAAGGGTGTATGAGGGGGTGAGGCACCTTTGGGTGGGGCTACCTCCCACTCTAACCCCCACCCAAGGGTGCCCCACCCCCTCCACTTCCTCTCCACCCCCACCCAAGGGTGTATGAGGGGGTGAGGCACCTTTGGGTGGGGGTACCTCCCACTCTAGAGGAGGAAGAGGGTAGAGGAGAGGAGGTAGAGGGGCACCCTTGGGTGGGGTGGCGATGAGTGGAAGGAGGAGAGGGAGAGGAGGAGGGAGATTGGGCACCCTTGGGTGGGGGAAAGGGAGGAGTGGATGGGGCACCCTTGGGTGGGAGGGAGAAGGGTGTCTGAGGGGTGAGGCACCCATGGGTGGGAGGGAGAAGGGTGTATGAGGGGGTGAGGCACCCTTGGGTGGGGGAGAGGGAGGTGGAGGGGAAAGGGGCACCCTATTGTGCGGGGTGATGAGTGGGAGGAGTATAGGTGGGGGGGGAGAGGGACACCCTTGGGTGGGGGGAAGAGGGAGGAGGAGATGGTGCACCCTTGGGTGGGGGTGGAGAGGAGGAGGAGGGTAGAGGAGGGAGAGTGGGACGCACCCATAAGTGGGGGAGGGGAGTGGGGGTGATGAGTGGGTGGAGGATAGGTGGGGGAGGAGAGGGAGAGGAGGAGGGAGATGGGGCACCCTTGGGTGGGGGGGGAGATGGGGCACCCTTGGGTGGGGGTGGAGAGGAGGGGATGGGGCACCCTTGGGTGGGGGAGGGGAGAGGAGGAAGAGGGTAGAGGAGAGGAGGTAGAGGGGCACCCTTGGGTGGGGTGGCGATGAGTGGAAGGAGGAGAGGGAGAGGAGGAGGGAGATTGGGCACCCTTGGGTGGGGGAAAGGGAGGAGTGGATGGGGCACCCTTGGGTGGGAGGGAGAAGGGTGTCTGAGGGGTGAGGCACCCATGGGTGGGAGGGAGAAGGGTGTATGAGGGGTGAGGCACCCATGGGTGGGAGGGAGAGGAGCACTCTTGGGTGGGGGAAAGGGAGGAGGGGATGGGGCACCCTTGGGTGGGGGGGTAGAGTGGGAGGGACCCATGGGGGTTGGAGGGGAGAGGAGGAGAAGGGTGTATGAGGGAGATGGGGCACCCTTGGGTGGGGGGGGGAGAGGAAGGCCCCGCCCCCTCCCTGACTCAACTCCTCCCCATCGACTCTGATTGGAGGAGAGAAGATGAGGGGGAGGGACAGCTGACGTCCCCCCAGTGTCCCCTGGGAGTTGTAGTTCTTCCGGTCCCACTCACAATGGGAGTCAATGGGAGCTGGACTACATCTCCCAGGAGGCAATGCGTTGTAGTTCTTCTTGTCCCACTCACAATGGGAGTCAATGGGAGGTGGACTACAACTCCCAGGAGGCAATGCGTTGTAGTTCTTCCTGTCTACCTCACAATGGGAGTCAATGGGAGTTGGACTACATCTCCCAGGAGGCAATGCGTTGTAGTTCTTCCTGTCCCACTCACAATGGGAGTCAATGGGAGCTGGACTACATCTCCCAGGAGGCACCGGGGCGACATCTTTGTCCTCTTGTTGCCACCTCAATGTTTCTCCTCAATTCCCCTCATTTCTTCTGTAATTTCCACCTCAATTTGACACTCAAGTTCCCCCCTCAAACCCCCTTCAATTTTCACTCATTTCCCCCCAAAAAAACCCTCATTTTTCACTCATTTCCGCCTCAAATCTCAATTCCCCTCATTTTTCACTCAATTTTCACTCATTTTCCCCTCATTGTTCACTCATTTTCTCCACATTTTTACCTCAATTTTCACCATTTTATCTCTATTTTCACCATTTCTTTCTCAATTTTCCCCATTTTATCTCTATTTTCCCCACATACCCCCATTTTTACCTCAGATCCCCCCGTTTTTCCCACATTTCACTGCAGTTTTCTCCATTTTCACCGTTTTTACATCAGTTATCCCCGTTTTTACCTCAGGTTTCCCCGTTTTTCCCCACATTTCCTCGTTTCCCCCACATTTTCCCCATTTTATGTCTATTTTCACCGCTGTTTTCTCCGTTGTTTTCCCTATTTTGACCGTTTTTACCTCTGATTTCCCCGTTTTCATCTCTATTTTCCCCATTTTATCTCTATTTTGACCGTTTTCCCCACATTTCCCCGTTTCCCCCACATTTTCCCCATTTTATGTCTATTTTCACTGCCGTTTTCTCAATTTTCACCGTTGTTTTTAGAAACATAGACATAGAAACATAGACAATAGGTGCAGGAGTAGAGGCCATTCGGCCCTTCGAGCCTGCACCGCCATTCAATATGATCACGGCTGATCATCCAACTCAGTATCCCGTACCTGCCTTCTCTCCATACCCCCTGATCCCTTTAGCCACAAGGGCCACATCTAACTCCCTCTTAAATATAGCCAACGAACTGGCCTCAACTACACTCTGTGGCAGAGAGTTCCACCATCATCTAGAAAACCAAGCTTCCCAGACCACCACCCTCTGAAAAAAGTCCTTCTCATCTCGGTCCTAAAAGATTTCCCCCTTATCCTTAAACTGTGTGACCCCTTGTCCTGGACCTCCCCAACATTGGGAACAATCTTCCTGCCATCGGGAACAATCTAGCCTGTCCAACCCCTTAAGAATTTTGTAAGTTTCTATAAGATCCCCTCTCAATCTCCTAAATTCTAGAGAGTATAACCGAGTCTATCCAGTCTTTCTTCATATGGAAGTCCTGCCATCCCAGGAATCAGTCTGGTGAACCTTCTCTGCACTCCCTCTATGGCAAGAATTAATTTTCTCTATTTTCCCTGTGTTCACCTCAGATTTCCTCGTTTTTACCTCAATTTTCCCCATTTTATCTCTATTTTGACCGTTTTTACCTCAGATTTCCCTGTTTTTACCTCAGATTTCACTGTTTTCCCCACATTTTCCCCATTTTACCTCTATTTTGACCGTTTTTACCTCAGATTTCCCCGTTTTTCCCCACATTTCCCCTTTTTTTCCCCACATTTTCCCCATTTTATGTCTATTTTCACCGTTGTTTTCCCTGTTTTCACCATTTTTACCTCAATTTTCACAATTTTCACCTCAAGTTTCCCCATTTTATCTCTAGTTTCACCACTTCTTTCTCAATTTTCCCCATTTTATCTCTATTTTCACCGTTTTTCCCCACATACCCCCATTTTCACCTCAGGTTTGACCGTTTCCCCCACATTTCCCCGCTGTTTTCTCCGTTTGCACCGTTGTTTTCCCTATTTTGACCATTTTTACGTCAGATTTCCCCATTTTTACCTCAACTTTCCCATTTTATCTCTATTTTCACAATTTCTGTCTCCATTTTATCCCTATTTTGACCGGTTTTACCTCAGATTTCCCCATTTTCCCCCACATTTCCCCTTCCCCCACATTTTCCCCATTTTATGTCCATTTTCACTGTTGTTTTCCCTATTTGAACGTTTTTTCCTCCATTTTCACCGTTTTTACCTCAATTTTCACCATTTTTACCTCAGATTCCCCCGTTTCCCCCACATTTCACCGCTGTTCTCTCCATTTTCACCGTTGTCACTACTTTTCCCCTCATTTCCCTTCAATTTTACACTCATTTCCCCCCTCAAATCTAATTTTTCACTCAATTTTCTCCACATTTTTTTCACTAATTTACCCCTAAAAAAATCACTAATTTCCCCTCAAATTTCACTCAATTTCCCCTAATTTTCTCCTCCATTTCACCAATGGGGGGACAGAGGGGTGGGGGGGGAGGGAGGAGGGTGTATGAGGGGGTGAGGCACCCTTGGGTGGGGGTGGAGAGGGAGGAGCAGATGGGGCACCCTTGGGTGGGGGGAAAGGAGGGGAGAGGGGCACCCCTTGGGTGGGGGTGGAGTGGAGGGAGGAAGGGATGGGGCACCCTTGGGTGGGTGGGTAGAGTGGGAGGCACCCATGAGTGGGGGAGGGGAGAGGAGGCGGAGAAGGGTGTATGAGGGAGAGGGGCACCCTTGGGTGGGGGAGAGGGAGGAGGAGATGGGGCACCCTTGGGTGGGGGGTAGAGTGGGAGGCACCCATTTGGAGGAGGGAGAGGGGCGCCCATTGGGTGGGGGTGGAGAGAGGGGTAGGAGTGGGGGAGAGGGAATAGGTGAGAGGAGGGGAGGAGCACCCTTGGGTGGGGGGTGGAGAGGAGAAGCAAAGGGGAGAGAGGGTGGAGGGTGGGGCAACATCAGCACCCATGGGTGGGGGGGTGGATGGGGAGGAGTAGGGTAGAGGAGAGGAGGAGCACCCTTGGGTGGGGGGTATAGGTGGGGGGAGGAGAGGAGGGGCACCCGTGGGTGGTATGTGGAGAGGACGGGTTTGGGGATTGGGAGAGGGAAGAGGGAGTGGATTGGGGTAGGAGGAGGAGGTGGAGGGAGGCGGCGTAGGAGGGGGTGGTGGGGAGTGGGAGCACCCCTGGGTGGGAGTGAGAGGGGCACCCATGGGTGGGGGTAGAGTGGGGACAGGAGGAGGAGAGGGAGGAGGGGCACCCTTGGGTGGGGAGGTTTGGGGAGGGAGTGAGAGAGGGGGGAGAGAGAGATGGAGAGAGAGGGGGAGCGAGAGGGGGAGAGGAGGGAGAGAGGGGATTAGTTTATTTTAAAGTTTATTCAAGTTTGGTAGAAGTTTATATTAAGTTGTTGAAACTTTGGTATAAGTTTAGTTTAGGGGGAGAGAGAGAGGGGG